>OMLC01007676.1:5000-16159 GCA_900302585.1 Regalecus glesne | reverse complement strand
CCCGGCCACCATCCTCTCTCTTTCCTCTTTCATCCAGTGCAGTCTTGCCATTATCCCCCGGTATTATTACTGCATTAGGAGCTGCAGATGGACACAGTAATTCCTGGGCTTTTTTTTCTGCAGACTGTATTCGGTGAATTCCTCCTTGAAATGTTGTGGAAGGGGTTTCACATGCACCAATAGCAATGGTGGAAACTGCTTTATACTTTGGGCTGTGTGCTTATGCATGCGTGCACATTGTGACGTAGATCTTTCTGGATGCTTGGGGAAAGCGGGCAAGAGGGTGGGGGAGGGATGGCTAAGTTCTCAGCCAATCACAGGGCAGGGAGGGAGTGAGAGAGCGAGTAAGCAAGAGAGAGACGTGCTGGGGTCCAGGAGGAAGGGTGAGACAGGAGTGGGGAGGATGAGTGATGAAAGGATTGGTTAGTGTTGGTATTTGTGTGTGTGTGTATGTGCATGCATCCACACACACGATAGTCTCCGCCCTCTCTCCACTCTCTACTGTGAGATTCTAGTCTCACTGCCTCAAACCAGCTTGGACCTAAATCCTCTTACATTTATTACACTACTCTCCTGTAGTATGCTTTGCTGCCTTACTTTATTTTTATTTTCATTCAGCGTGGCTCAGGAAGTAGAGCGGGTTGTTTAGTAATTGGGTGGCTACTGGTTCGATTTCCTGCCCCTTTAGAAAGCGTACTGAAGTGATCTTGAGCAAGATGCTGAACCCCTAACTGCTCCCTGGGTACTGCAAATACCCACTGCTCCTATATCATAGCATGGGTTACATGCAGAGGACACATTTCAATGTAAGAAAACAATGGCTAAATAAAGTGCCTTTCCTTTATAAATGTAGAATATCAAACTACAGTACTTTCATTAAGTTTGTTATTCACTGGGATCAATGCATTCAAAGTGAAAGGTTTCGGAAAAGCCGGTGACGATGATAAGAAGTAAACTTAGGTGTGGTTGAGAGGCATAATTTTGATTTGGCTCAGGAAGAATGTAATTGTTGTTGTTGCTGTTAATCACAAGGATTTGCCACAATTACTGCTAGTGGTGCATCAGTAGCTTTAGTTAAAATATTATGGAACTGTTGTATGGATAGTAGGAGAGGGGCTACCGTATAATTCTGATAAAACAAAGCCCAACAAGCAAGGATACAAAAAATAACCAAAATACATAAATAAACACCCCTCACAAATGCCTCCGGCACCCACAAGATGCAGCATATCAAGTCTCTCGGTGCAGCACTCAAGGTATAAAAGTGTGAAAGATGAAGAGGAAAACATGGAGATCAGAGTCTCTCTGACAGCGTGTTTGTAAAAACACAGTCCTTGACTGTGGAAACGCACTGGAGACCTCCAAGTTAATCAAAGATGTACATGAAACCGTGGCCTTGGGGCTATGTGTGCGCTTCATGCAGAAGAAGACATCCAATTTTCCACTTTAAAGGAGTTTTTATTTTTTTCTGAAAGAAAAGACAGTAGCATGCTAACCTGACTTAAAGATGGTGCGGGTGTACCATCTTAAGAGGGAGGGATTGTTTCTGGGGAGAGACAAGAGGGTTGAAGGTGGGAAAATGAGGCGGAGAAGAACCGAAGTGCAGGAAGGAACCAACAGTGCTCTCCCTCACCCTTCCTTCCAGGTGAAAGCAGAAAAAAATAGGCCACAAGACTTTGGAGCAGTGAAGGATCCTACTGTGTTAGAGTGCCTGCAAGTTTAACAATTGCACCATGCTGACTATGCTTTCCATTGATCGAAATGGGTTGGCTGCCTCTTGGTAGGAGTGCGTACATGGGCAACCATACAGGCATTTTGTTAGTGAGCGATTATAGGCTTTCCATAGCTGAGCCTTTAATCGGCCCAGTGAAGACCTGAATGGAAGGCTTTCATACAACCAAAAGAACATCTCACTGCTCTGAAGAAGGGTGCTCTTGCTCAGTGTTTAGTAGGGAATGTGCCTGTATGCCGACTGGGTGGTAAATCTCATTCATAAACAAACACACATACGCGCACACACACAGAGGTATAGAAATATACACACACACACACACACGGTCTTTGTGTAGCAGTCAAGGTCCAGCAACACCACCTTTGTGTAGAGTAATTGTGAAGTTCACTGTGAATGCCATAGCTGAGGAACGTTTGTCAAACTGTGCCCAAAACCTTCGCTACAGAGTAGTAAATTGTGTTTGACTGAAAAAAAGTTGACGAGTCCCTTTAGCCCAGTTTTTTCTCTGTATATCATATCAGGGGAAGGATCAGCCAATAGGAAAACAGGGAAAATAATGACAGATACGTACTCACGTTTTTTATGTTTTTCTATATTTTCCTCATTTGCCATAACTGATCAATTATTCTGTTCTTGACCATTTCATATTTATTCACCCAGGGCAGGTTCATTGAGCATGGATGCAACACTCCAGTTCATATTCACAATTATGATTTGTAGCCGTCATAATTTTTGATGTTTTCTTGTCAGAATTAACACAATGTCAGAGATCTCGTAGTTAGTTTTGTAATTCATTGTATGTTTTTAAAATAATGTGCTACATGTTGTTGTGTCTCTAACTATTCTGTGAATTGTTGCTTTCTTGACTAGGTCCCCCTCGTAAATGAGATTTTGAATCTCAATGGGATTTTTTTTAACTGTTTAATTAAAGGTTATTAAGAGAGGACTATACCAATCACTGTTGAAGAAGAGGTAAAGATCTTAAGATTTTTTATCCACCCCCGTGTTCTGGTCCCAACCATATGAGCACTAAGCCTCAAAAGGGAGAGAGATTACAGGACTTAATTAGAACTGATTAAATAGGACACTGTAGTTAAAAGAGCTCTCAATGGTCTCCTCATGTCCAACTTAGCCCATGTGAAAGGAAAACAGGATTATACAGGCCAAGGCATTTACCAAATGGCCAATTACCATCTACTATTTTCCAATTTGATGTCTGAATGACAGAAAGTTGAATTAGTTCAAAACGTTTGTTAAGAGACATGTTTCATCACTCATCTAAGTGGACCCTTTAGTCTCAACTGACTGCAGGTATACAATACTGTAAACAATGCAATGCCATAACAAGCAAAAATAATGATCAGTTTCATATGTAAATTGCCATGCCCACTAGCTACAATGGCAATGTGTATTATTCATATAGGATTGGGGGATGGTTGCAATTGCAGTATTGCAAGGTGGCTTAGTGAGCATGCATAAAGACATGGTGTCTGAATGGTTTTGGACAACCGCACACATAAAAGGTGCTGCAAGTCGATACCAAGCACTCAACTCCAAGTAGACAATCTTGTCATTTAATAGGATTTTCAGACCCAAACTATGGTCAGCCTCGAGTGATTTAGCCACCCAAACTGACAGACTAAGGGAGAGGTGGTTTGCCAACATCTCTGCTGTTCTTTTAGGACAGGTGGAGGTTATACACAATACTTCTCTGAAGCTCCATAGGAGTGGAGTAAGTTACTAAATAAATAAAAAAGATAGATATATTCTTAGACACACAGCAATTCCCGCTTGAAAGATTGTGTCAATGTAGAAAACTTAACAATTGGAAATGGAAAACTCAATTCTTGACTGGGCTGTATGCTACTTACAGCAGGCGCTGAACCAACTGACTGTATGGTGAAATGTTATGGACCTAAAACGTGTGCATCATGTTTATGTTCCTTAAGGCTGAAAAAACTGGATGGTGAAACATAACGGATGTAAAACATGTGTGTCATGTTTACGTTGTAATCTAGGCTACTTCTTCAGTTTTGGTGAGGAGGGCTAAGCAACCTAAAATGGATACAATCTGACTGGCACCCCTTAGCTTAAAAGCTACTATATGTAAGCACTTTGGCTTCTCTGAAGTCGGAGGGAAAAGGGACCTGTACAAGAGCCACAGCATATTGAAGTTGTGTCTAGCAAAAATAAAACATTTTGAGAACACATCAAACATGAGAAACCACATTTCATGTCTGAGAGTAACAGAGGTAAAATGTAGTTGAGCTCATACAGAATCTAGCTGAATAATGGCAGTTCACTACCAAAGAGCAAGAAGTACACGAGTGAGAAGCAGAGAAATACTGTTCGCATAGCCTCTGCTTTTCAGCCACGTTTTAGGGGGTGGCCAGGTCTGTGCCCGCCCCTACAACGTGGGAACTAATAATGACATATCAAAATGGAACCCCCCTTCCTTTAAGAGGAGGAGGAGGAGAGAGTTGAGACATATGGAAGTGATTGCTGAGGCCGCAACACTAAAGGTATTCTGCCATTTTATGGAAAAATGTATGGTAAACATTTAAGACTCTTTTGTAACTCATTCAGTTGAAAAAAAAATATTCCATTAATAATACAATGAATTTGATCGAATAGCAAAAGTAAATTTATGCTCGGGTAATAATTTTGTCTAAATACGGTTTGAACTGAAGATATTGACATTGTGATTAAAAAGAATAGAAGGCTTGTTTTGCGTTTACCTGTTCTTATTGAGGTGAGAGTGGATGAGGAAAACCCACAGCACAATGACAGTGAGGGAGGAGGACACCTCTCATCCCAAAACTACTGAGGAGCAACACCAAATCCCTTCTATTCCCAAAAGTAGGGATTCATCTTCTCTGCTAGTGAATCTCCAAACCTCACTGATGCTAGAGTTCAGCAGCCCATGTCACCCTATGCCAACACTGGTGGAAAAATAATTAAGTGACGTCTCCTCCGATTTACAAGTTGGCCCATGAGATACTTGTGTATTCCAGGCACCAGTGTCTCTACAGAGTCTTCTCTACTATAGGGGATATAGTGACTGCACACCAGAGCAAATCTACACTGGAGCATGTAGACCTGACACAAGAACTCACACACTCCAACATTCACCAGCTAAGCACATTTACTACGCTACACTTCCTATGCATTGTCACAATTTCATTGGCGTACTATTTTTTTCCCCATTACTTATTGTTTTACCACGTACTCAAGAGAAAGCATTGTTTTTGCATGAAAGCAGTTTTTGATGTTGGTAAGCAGAAACATCTTTTTTTTTGAGCGTCTGGGGATTCTATGCTCATTACCCATAGCAATAGGATTTTGGGTGAAGAGGAGTCCTTCTTATTTATTTGTGAATAAGGGCAGGTTTTTACGTTATCATCAAATGGTTCAGAACATGTTGAAGTCTAATGATTTACTGCAAGAAAATATTTTTGCATGAAAGCCATTTCTGATTTTGATATAAAGCAAAATGTTTATTTTTTCAAATTTTTGTCTGAGGGAATCTGCTTATAGTACATTACAGGAAAATTTTGGCTGACTGCAAGTCTTTTTAGATATTTGTAATAAGGGTAGCTTTTTATATGATCAAGTGACTCAGAACATTGTAATCTCTGTGTTAATTTACTACAATGATGCTGCAACATGCACACTTTTGTTTCTTTCCTTGTTGGTTCTTTGCAATAATGGGAAATATGTTGGCAAATGTCAATTCCTGAAGCATGTGTTCTACCACCGAGCTACTATGGCCCCCAATCGTATAAACAAATGATAATAGAAGTGATTTAATCTGTTTATTTTAATCATGGTTCATTACAAATGCGCTGTTTTAAAATCAGCAATGAGTCACAGTGAGAAAAGACAAATCATGCATAGAAATAAAAAATTTTGATGCATCAATATGCATTGATAATTATTTAATAATTGCAGCCCTCTGATTCAGAATCAAATCATGAGGTGCTGAGAGACTCCCAACCCTAGAGCTCTACTTCCTTGGCTCATCCTTTTGTACCAACAGCTGCAGGCGCTCCAGATTCCATTGTTCCAGATTTTACCATGTTGTGACTTAGAGTAAATGATGTGTGCCATGGAAAAGAGGAGTGAAGCCTCCTGTCCAGCTGACTAGGCCAACTCGGGCGAGCGCTGGCTTTCACTAAAACATAATTCAAACTGCAACAAGGACTAATATAGCTATCAATAGGCTGCCTTTTGAGATGCCTCATTTACACCTCAAGCTTCAAGACAACTGAAATCAAGGAAAAGCCAATGAAAAGCTGCACCTTGTCAGGCAACTTTGGTACAAGTTGAAAAATGCTCAACTCCTACCACAACATCTGCTTAAGGCAACAACGTGACAGTCTATCATTTTTGTTTGGGATCACAGGGCCACAGCCCCGTCAAAAAGAAGCAAAGCTGAAATGAAGGATACGCGGATTTGTGCTGTTCTTGCATGTCTGCAGCTATGCGATACAATTTTGGTATGTATTGTACAGGGACCAAATAAGAGGGCAGTAGGATGGCTAAAGGTCATCAAAGCTGTTGAACTCTGGAAAGTTTTAAGTTGATTTGGAACAAAGTTTTTCTCACTAATGCTGTAAAGTTGTTTTCTCAAGTAAGCTCATTGGTATGAAAGTGTGCTGCTACTCCCGCCACTTGGTAGTACTACTTGGGCTGTAACATAACTAAAGCTGCAGTGGCTAAGCGGGTACAGCGCACGCCTAGGAATCGGGCATCGCAGATTCATATCCCACCACGTAGCTTGGCAAATGTGATGCATTCATGCAAAGCACTTTGAGTGGTCGTCAGACTAGATAAGCGCTATATAAGAACATTCACGTTTACATTGTACATTTACAAAGCAACAAGTATCTTTTGGTGCGAATACAGCATGAGAGGGATAAGTATCATCAACAATTTGCTATTAGGGGTTGACCAGTATGGTTTTTACAGGGCCAATACTGATACCGATTATTATCAATCAAAGAGACTATATTTGGAACTTCTTACACAAATACATTTGTAACTTCATTCATAGGCCTTTGTATATGTTAAATTTGATTAAATAGATCAAATGTCACTTCATTCACACACATGGGTCCATATTAAAAACACTACAGTACAACACAGGACAGCAAAACGACTATATAGCTAAGACTGCAGTTCACAAGTCAACAGTGATTAAAACCAATTAGAATATAACTTTTCATTATCTTAAAACAAACACTACACGCTCCCAGCCGCAAGAATAATGTTGTAACCCATGATTCTTTCCCCAGTCAGCGGAATAAATAATGAATCAACAAATCAAGGTGTTTTTATTCGCTATTGAATTCAAGCTAACACTGCAAACTCAACATTAGCTTATGTTATCATGACCATCAGCTACCTCTTTGCATCCATCCATCATCAACCACTTATCGCAAGCTGGGTTGCGGAGGTAGCAGTTCCAGCCGGGGACCCTAAACTTTCCTTTTCCTGGCCACATCAACCAGCTTTGACTGGGGAATCCCGAGGCAATTCCAGCCCAGTGTGGAGATATAGTCCCGCCATCTAGTCCTTGGTTTACCTTGTGGCCTTCTCCCAGCTGGATGTAGCTGGAACACCTTACTAGATACCTGAACCACCTCAACCAAATCTTTTCAACAAAAAGGAGCGGTGGGTCTACTCCAAGTCCCATACAGATGACTGGAGTAAGTTCTCAGCCTGTCTCTAAGAGAGACACAAGCTACCATGCTAAGAAAATCTATTTTGGGCATTTGTGCCTACGATCTACCTATCTAACTAACACAGTAGTCTTGTTATGTGTGTCTTAGGGTTGCCACCCTCTGTGGAGAAATAAGAGATGCACCCCCCATCCTCCATTCCCCTCACCACAAGTCCTAAATTCTTCCCTAATGATGTAATGACATTTTGAGGAATCTATTGCGCTGATACACTTGGTTTGAAGTGCTTTAGTAAAATACTAAATAAATTACAAGTGTAAAAAAAATATTTGTGTTACGCTTTGGATTTGTAATACAGATTGGTTCAACACAAACAAGATGGAAACATCACAATCATAACATGGTGTCCATCCCAAACAAATGGAAACCATCAATAACTGCAAGCAATTGATGCTGCTATTTTTAACTCTACATGGCAACCAATGAGTGGCAATGATTACAGCAGCACGCTGACGTGCAACCTCACAAAGCATGCAGAGTTTATGGTTCTGTAGCTCAACACTGAAATTAAACTACTCTACTTCTACTTGTATAACAAGTTTGATTTTATTCAAAGTTGTGCTATTCTCAGTGCTTTGAAGACCTAGTGTATATATAACAAATGATGGAAAAAATAAAAGGACATATTGTGCCCTTTATTGATCTGTTGACCCCTACTTGCTATCTAACGTATCCTTGAGCTCTGCTGAATCAATGGCTAAGCAAAATGTATGCTTCTATCCGAGGAAATCCATCATGAAATGCAATTCAAAATAATGAAATTCTCCTAACAGGCAATGTTCTCTTACTGACCATGTTTCAAACAATTAAGGACCAACAAAGGAAAAGGTTGTGTCTATGTAAGTTTGAGCTCCCATCTTGGTTTCAGGATTTGGCTGAACAAAAGAATATAAGTAGAGAAAATAAATAAATAAATAAATAAAAGAACATTCCCAGTTCCTTCAGAAAGTATGTTGAAGTCTCTTTGAGCAAGTCATTCAACCCCTAATTCTTTGGGACAACAGAAAAAATACCCTGGGAGCTAGATCTGGCGACATTCTAAACATTCATTAATGTGCACTATTCCTATAAAAAATATTTTATTCTTTTATAGCGTTTTCAGCCAATAGTGCAACATCATTGCTTGGTACTAGCTGGAACCATCATTGGGCACCTGATCCACGGACCTATTCATGGCAAACTGATCACTCACTGAGTCATGTCACTCTAATTATGACCAATCAATCAGTCAGGGATATTTGCATTTTTAGGGCTGGTCCAGCCAAAAAGATGAAGTCCTATCTACGATGCAATATAAATATTTTTTTCTTAATAACATGTAAGATAGAGTGATTACAGTATATTTTAGTGCCATTTTAAGTTTTAAGCATGTTTTGACGATTATTTGGATGTTATTGTGAATCTCAATCATTTTGGCCAGACTAACCATGATGCGAAATGTTCATAACCCTAAAAGGCACATCGACATCTAATATCTGTGCAAACAAGCCTCTATAATGGATATTATCACTCTTATTACTTAGAAAATGTATTTTTTATCAAATAATGCCGAATGAAATTTGATTAACTATTTTACTCATCAAATATTTATTGAAGGCTGAACAAGTAGGATTTTTCTAAAAATCAATGTAAAGACTCGTACAAATTAATCCCTCTCAATCATCACTTATGACCCACTAGATGTGTGTGGTCATGTCTGTATCTGCAAAAACTGTGTCCTCTGCCTGTTTTTTCTTATTTTTCTGTGTATGCAATGTTGCTGGGCATTACCCTTTGGGCAGTAGGACTCTATAGAAATGTAGCAAATCGGTTCCAGACTGAGAACATGAGCATGCATCCAACAGGAAACTATGACAATGGCGGACACAGCACCAAAAAGATGCAGAGGCAAAATGCCAAGCGGACAAGGCTCCAAAATGAGAGTAAATTTGAGAAAGGCTATCACCCACTGGCAAGCACTGAAGGAGAGAATCGGAATGAAGGGTGACACAGAGTTGGCCTATACACTGGGAGCTGTTCAGCCAACTGAGGTAGGGGGGGGTGCACTCCTGCTGCCGTTGAGCCAGGGGGCAACTTTCAATGTTATATTTAGCAACCGCAACTGAAAAAATCCTGCTGATTCTACCTTTGACAGATCTATTCAAGAATCCATTTTTAGATTTATAACATTACAGCAGCAACACACCTATTTAATCCAGACAGGTCACATTAAAAATGAGGCAAGGGAAGGAAGGGAGGCAGAGAGAGAGAGAGAGAGAGAGAGAGAGAGATTTAACGTGATAAACGATGCTCTGAGATCCCCCATCAAGTTCTACGATTTGGTTCAGCCTCCAAAAATGTTTTCAGTCAAAATAAGCATATTTATGGTTAATAACCTGTTTTTTTTTTCTATAACAAGGCTGGATGAAAAATGAATATGTGGCCTCCCCAGCCAGTATATCTATTTTCTAAAAAATGAGCCACTTCAACACAGGTATCTGAAGTTGGGTCACGGGGAACTGGAACCTATCTCAGGTCTTGTTGGGTAAAAGGCGGGAATACACTCCAGAAAGGTCACTAATCCACCTCAGGACAGAGCACTTAGGGGAACAGTATCTTGCTCAAGGATACTATGACATGAATCTCTGCAGGTGCTGGGGTCAAATCCACAACCTTCCGTTTAACATGCTTGAAAGGCATTTTGATTTCCAGATTATGCCACTTTTAGGAGTCTTTCCCGTAAAAAATGTAGAGCAACAAAAGTGAATTCTTCAAGTCAATAGGCAGGAACTCAATTATCATCCAGTTTCATTGTTTATGCAACAGTTAATTTCAAATAAGAACAGGATGGTTCACTTTTTCCATATGCATATCCATATGACCTTGCAACTCAACTTCAGATAAGTGGTTGAGAATGGATGGATGAATCGATATCCATATGAAACGAAACTGATGAAAAACTGACTTTTCCAAAGCTCACTTCAAATTCACTTATTATTATTTTGATGTTGAAGACTGTTTCTTCTTGTACTGAAACCCCCTTCAAGGGTGAGGACGTGGGAAGTTTCACGCGTCAACCAAAAGCACAACCAGTGAGCTTAGGTAGCATAGCTTAATTGCTACATGATAAGCTAACCCATTAACATTCATCTACATGCAGTTAAACGTGAGCGGAATCCCCCTAGAATCACTGCCAAAAATTACAGAACCGTGTTTATGTCGAAATACTGGGAAATATATTTGAGATAATTATCTATATTGTTTTATCGCCCAGCACTGTTACAATGTGATTGTGGTGAAATGGAGCATGAGTCTTCCAGAGAGGTGGTAGTGGAAGAGACGAGGTGAGGATTTGAATACTGCAGGACGATAAAATGGTCCAATGACAGCCTTGGGACTTGGCCACTAGAGCTTGCTGCAAATTAGAATTACACACCACTTGAGTGCTGATTTCACAGCAGCGAGTGAATGATGGTTACAAAATGGGCTCTACTTCTAGATGCACAGGTTAGGTTTATGTGAGTAGAAGCCTATATGGACCATGTGTTGCCTACTTTCCATGTATGTGTATGTATGTAAATGTACATAATTAAATGTTGAACATGTAATATGAATTAAGTCCAAGAAAAGCACTCTCAGACCTCAAAGTTGAATTGTGTGTATATGTGTGGAATAGTCTGCATGTATTATACATCTGAGTGTAA
>OMLC01007664.1:2155-12887 GCA_900302585.1 Regalecus glesne | reverse complement strand
TTGCTTCTTCTTCCAGTCCACAAAAGTTGCATGAATATTCAATATAAATTCTAAATCTGTCTATTTTGCTTGATATATTCAATGCGATTTTACAGTAAATCTCTTTTTAATGTTATTATTGGGACAAAATTGGTCCCTCACCAACCAAATTGTCGGCCAATTAACGTCCCCATAAAATCAGGCCCGAAAGAATCTTCCTGAGGCAGAATTACAGTTTGCATGCAATTCTTGATGTATTTCTTTGAGTATTTATTCTTAGAGATGTCAAATGATCCAAGGAATATGCCACTGTTGAATGGATCTGATCTATTAAGCCAACTGCTTAATAAATACATGATGACAATTTTTTGGTTCCAGCATTACATTTTTCATCCGGAAATTAAATTTCAATGAAAGGATCAATCATTGAAACCTCAGAGTACCTGTATCTAAGCCCTTGGCAAAGCCTCAAAAACCAGTGTGTACCCCTTTAAGGTAATTGGTAACCTGAATCTACAGAGGAATTCATTATACGTTAGTAATTGGACTTGTTCTTATATAGCCTTTTTCCAGTCTAGCGACCACTGAAAGTACTTTTTTATGAATGTCTCATTTATTTACCAAGCTACTCGTACAAACCCACAAAGCCTGAGTCCCAGAAGTGTACTCTTTATGTTGAGCCACCATGGCTCAGTCGACTGACCATCAGTATTCAAATACAAATACCATCATCAATACACTTTTTGTAGTATAGAGATTTATTTTTATATTAATTATTCTTGTTATTCTATCCACCCATCCATCATCTACAAATTATCTGAAGTCAGGTTATTGGAGGTAGCAGTTCCAGCAGGGGACCCTAAACTTCCCATTCCATAGCCACATCAAAAAAACCTCTAAATAGGGGATCCCAATGTGTTCTCAAGACAGTGAGGAGATGTAATCTTCCATTTCGTCCTTTATAATAATAAAATAAATAAATAAATAATGATTCCCTTATCAGTCCCACAAGAGGAAATTTGGATTTCTCTGCATTTTTGACCCAACCTATTGTATAGGAGCAGTGAGCTGCCAGATGCTTTTGATTGTAGTTTTTAATCACAAAGACAACTTATATTTGTTCCACTTGCACTTCTCCTTAAATCCAAATAAGTATCAGTTCACCTGGACTCGATTATTTAGAGAAATATTTCACTCACACAGGTGACCTCTTAAGTCTAAGCTGACTTCAGATATCCCCACCCCTATAAACAATATTTGCATAACTACTAAAACCAATGGTTTCATTTACAAAATTAGCCATTTGCTTAAGTTTCAACTGTAATGTACTATTCAGAGGATTGGCGAATATTTGTAATCACAGCATCGTAAAATGGTGACGGATGCATCCCCCCAGTTCAAGGATGGATGTGCCCTCTTCATATATACGGATGGCCTCTCTGACTCCTCATTCAAACCAGTGTTCCTCCTCATCAAGGAACGGGTCCGAATGGCCACTGGCCTGTAGATGGGTGTAGACTGCGGAGTCCTGGCCTGACAAGTTAGTTGTTCTGTGCCCCTTCTGACATCTTTGGTTTTTACAACCATTTGTAGCAGGAAACTTCCTGCGAATATGTGCCAAGTGTTTACATTCATCCATAATCTATGTTCTCTTTAACTAATTTAGGACCATGGGAGGCTAGAGTCTATCCTAACAGTCATGGAATGGAATGGAGGGAGATACCCTGGACAGGTCACCAGTGCATCATAGGGCCCATATAGGATCATTCACACACACCATTCACAAAGATCCGAAATGTAGATACTCCAAATGCTTTAATGCCGTCTTTGGACTGTGGGACAAAACCTAGGCATATATGAGGAGAACATAAAAACTCTAATGGCCTGAAATTGAGCCCAGGACCCTCTAACTGTGAGATGACAATAATAAGCAATAAGAGTCTGTGGTGCTCTACAATAAATAGTTGGTGGAGGAAATTAAATTATAATCATCAAGATCCAGTGAGGGCGGCATGGCTCAGTGGGTAGAGCGGTCGTCTGACAATCAGAAGGTTGCAGATTCAATCCCCATAGCTGCAGAGAAATGCGTCAAGGTGTCCTTGAGCAAGACACTGTTCCCATTACTGCTCTGTCCTGCGATAGACTAACAACCTGTACAGGGTGTGACCTGGCCTTTCACCCAATGAGGACTGAGATAGGCTCTAGTTCCCCTGTGACCCGATTTCAGATAAGCGATTGACACTGGATGGATGGATGGGAGATGCAGTGTTTTATCTAAAAAAATATTATAAAAAGACGTAATTTTAAGTTAGAATGACATCTCTTGATTCTTCTAAGATGTTTATTAAAAGTCTCTTTACAGTTAAATACAATCTCGAAAATAAAATGTCTGAAAGCAGGTGATGAAGAGAGAGGATGCATTAAATCAAGTTTGATGTAATTTCCCACTGAGAACCCAGCTATTTAAGTGTAACACTGCAAAATTCCATTAAAATTCCATGCTACTGTCAACTGTACATCTCCAGATTGAAAGAAAAATGAATATAATAAGAAAAAAATAAAGTTTGTAATCAACAGTATGTTTGTGCAAAACAAGGAGCCAGGTCCTAAAGAGAGTATTCTAGCTTAGAACCATATTCCAGCAGCATGTACCATCCTCACGGAGAAGAGTAGAAATCTTTTTAAATCCAGCTCATATATTAAAGCCATCTATCTTCCACCAGGATGGTCATGGTGCATCTCTGGTGTGTATGTCAGAAGAACAACCATAACCCAAAGGTGCAGTAGTGCCTGTGAGGAAAAAAAAGGTACATCAATATAAACATAAAGATTTTCATGACATACATTTTTCTGACCTTACTGGAAATTTTGCATAAGTGCCATGGATGCAACAATATAAAAAGTGTTAACTGATTCAGTACATGAGTGAACTAATCCAGGATTGGAAGAGGCTGGAGCCCATCCTAGGTAGTGTGTGACAGAAGCAGGGAGACAACAAGAACATGTTACATAACCCCCACACACACCACTCATTCCTATAGACAGTTTACTAGTCGAGACGCTCTATTTCACTATTTATTTTCTATTTAACCCACATATATTTCAGAAAAATAAACTAACTTCACAAAAAAGAGCTGTGTGCAAACCCCCCACTCACTTGCTGTGAGGTTCTTCCAATTAAAGCGTAATCCTATCATTTATTTATTTTTAACACAACCTGAGTCTTATTTCCAAGTTTTTACCATTGTGCTTAAAAACTAAATAAATTATATGCACCATCATAATTTCCAGACTTTGGATACAGCACCACCGCTGGACACCGCTTTACGATAGCATCTTACAGTGCAACGATCATGAGCATCACACACGTTTCAACCAATTAATTTTAGCCAACTATTATGATCATGGATATGGAAAAAAGTGAAAATTAATTATATCAAACGTTCAATATTATCAATGGTTGACTACATTTCTGAGCAACTTAATGGCTCAACTTTAAAGAATGCAACCATCATTAAACTATCCGGCCAGTATTATTAAGAAATTATAAATTTATGGGAATTTATGCACAGTATAAATGAGGCACTAGTTTTTTGTCAAAGAAATTCAAAGCTCATTTTCAGTTGCCAACATAAGATGCCATCGTAAAAATCTGTGTAACAGGGCCGGCATGCCCAAAATCTCCAAAATGAAGCCGGTGAGTAAAATCGCATCATAACTAGTCACCATGTTGCCCTACAAATTGCACACAAAGTTGAATCAATTACTCACTATGTACAGGATAACAAAGATTCTGGCCATCGGGTAGCGTCTCAGGAAGATTCCTAGTCTTATGCTGAAATGACATGGTTGCCCATTATTTATCATGAAACAATGGTTTACTCGGTTGAAAAAGAATTAAATACGATTGACTGTATAGATAAAGTAAGAACTCACCTAAAGCGGTCGATGGTGCCGGCTGCCTTCCGTACTTTGCCATACACTCCAGGCGTGTCATGGTCATTAAAAAGGATTGGCATGTTTCTCTGCCGTGACCCTGAAAGAAAAACACGAAGTTAAGTAAAAGACTGTGATAGAGGTTCAAATAAAAGTTTGACAGTTGACTTGCACTGAGGGTTAATTATCTGTTGAGCTATTCAAAATTCAAAAGCCAATCAATCATGAAGAGTTTGTATCCAATTCTGAATACCCAGTTATCTCACTGTCCAAAATCAACTTGGATGGGAAATTAACAGGGGCAAAAGGGGAGATTATAGTGTGTGTGTGCGCGCGCGCGCGTGTGTGTGTGTGTGTGTTCGAGTGAGTGAGTGAGAGAGAGAGAATGAATATCAGCTGTCCTAATACTCACAGTTCATTTCATTGAAGAAAGACATTTAATAAAACTCCCCTGTAAATACAATAAGTCAACAGGAGCAGTAAAAGAAACTTATTTTATAAATCCTGTATGAAAACATGTCTTACCATATGATTCCAATGGGGAAAATACCATGATGATGATACAATCAGGATAATTAAAGGGATAATTTTACCAACATTTTGTGTTGGTGGGATAATGGCATGTGTGTCCAGATGATTCATCTGGATGTCCCCTCAATATTTTGTGTGTATACACATGCAAATCGCACAGGGCGATGTGGTGCATATTGGGAAGTAGTCAGTAGGTAGATGCATGCTTGCTTCCCACTTGCCTGCTTTCTGACTGCATGCTGCTGCTGGCTAGCCCTTGTGGTGAACAAGGAAGCAGCCCCTTGTGCAAGTCTTCCCCCACCATTACATAGCCTTTCCTTCACCAAGACCTCTGCAAAGCCTCCTCGTGTCCAACAACCCTAATTGGGTGCCTTGTGGCCTCAGGCTAATTTGCTAATGGATCTCAGAGCTACAGTGGTCCCAAGAGGCTTTTAAGTGCCAACCAATGCCCTGCTGCCTTGTAGGGAGTTTATTAAGACAAAGAATAGGGAAGTACACCTTGATAGAACGATGCAAAACATTCGAAAATGTGTTTGACAGCACACATTAGGTGATTCGATGGACTGAAATTTCAAGCAGACTCCTGTTGTCATGATGGGCGACTGGTCATCCTTGGTCTAAGCCTCTGCCACCAGGACCAACCTGTCATGGCAAAGATGGTACTTCTAAGGACTGAACACCTCCCGCAGCACTCTAAAAACCTCCTTGGATAGGTCTCCATCTCTGACCATGGTACACAATATATGGTAAAGGGACTCTGTTTTAAATACGAGTGACAGGCCTGGACTCAAGTCCATGAATACTGTGACGCCATCCAGCGTTTTACCTGTACCCCCATCCATAGGGTTAGTTGTTGTGTAAAGAAGAGCATCCGATATAAAATTTTGCCAGATCATCATGCAGATTGACAAGATCCACTGTCGTGACCACTGAGAAACAGGGAACGAGCCGAAAGAAGAAGAGGACTCGTTTTTATATTGCGCTTTTCTAGTCGAACGACCACTCAAAAGCACTTTACAATGTATGCCTCCTATTTACCCGAGCATGGGAGATTAAGGCTGGATGCCCTTTCCTGATGCTCCAGGGTGGGATTGGGATTGAACCCATGATTACAGACTTGGAGGCTTTCATTCTACTGCTAAGCTATCGCATTCCCTCAAATGGTGTCATTTGAGTTCTCACTGCTGTTTTGATTGTCAAAGCATGCAAAGAACCGAGATCATCTCGTCAGCAGAATAATGCTTGGGAAATAAACCTGTAAATAAACATGACCTTACATCTGGTTGAACTCTGGTGGTGTTGGGGTGGCTGGTAACAGGAGCAGGGTAGAATGGTCTAGGGGGTTCCTAGTCAGAACCCTGCACATCAGCAGGATGGGTATTTGGTCGCCAGCAGCTGGAGTTGTGTGGCAGCTACTTTTGGCAGACCCCTGTGTGACTGAGCAGCCCTAGTTAAGGACCAAACTGCTCACCCCTTTTGGGGAGGGGCCTAGAAAAGGTGCCCTTATAAAATCATCCACTCAACCAATGTCATGGGTAGGTTACCGGGCCTGGAATTCCATCCTGCGGTAAAAATGAGAAAATGATCCCATTCAGATCGGCAGCATAGAATGTTAGGACTCTCCTTGATAATGATAGAAACAGACCAAATCGAAGGACTTCATTGATTGCTGAGGAACTGTGTTGCTAGAACATGGATATCACTGCTCATAGCAAAACCAACCTCCTGGATGAAGGCTCCCTGAGAGAGGAAGGAGGAGGATAAACCTTTGTCCGGAGAGGCTATTCCCTTGGCGAACAACATAAGCATGGTGTTGGACAGGCAATTATGAACAGCATTCTACCCAGCTTCAATGAAACACCTACTGGACTAAGTGCGAGATGAAAGATCCTCTGTATCCCCCTAGCAAAGACACACTATGCCAATCTGTAAAGTGCATATGCACCAACATTACCATCTGGCAATGGTGTGAAGGACATCTTCTACCAGCAACTAGATGAACCCCTTCATTAGATCCTAAAAAAAGGGGAAAAATCCTTCTGGGATACTTTAATGCTAGGGTAGGAAAAAAACAATGGTATATGGAGTGGAGTACTGGGTAGGCACGGGGTTATTCAGGTTCATGCGAACGGTCTGAGGCTTCTAGCTCTCTATGTAGAGCATGACCTCAGCATCACAAACATGCCGTTTCAGCAGGAGATCAAATGCAAAAAATCCTGGATGGACCCACAAATTGAGCACTGGCACTCTATTGATTACGTCATACCACAACATGTATTGACACCAGTGATGTCTTGCTGCCCTGGGCCATGAGAGGTGCAGAATGCCAGATGGACGACTGTCTGTGCTAATTTAAAGCGAGTCCCAGTATGGAATGAGTTATGTTGTTCTGTTGGTACAGTGCCCCTCAAGCTTGAGGCTGGTCTGAGCTCTGAAAATTCCATGGATCAGAAAGGACCTCCCTAGCCTCATTGCAACATACAGCTGCACTTGATTCCATAGGCTACAAAGCCAGAACTCTTCAGGATTGGTTTGATGAGAAGTCGGACACCATCATATCCCTGCTGTAAACCATGCACAGGGCTACTCTCAACTACCTTGCACCCACCATCTTTTGGTAACAGTGGCAAAGTGCATGAAAGGAGGTGGGGACACCCTTGTGGACTCTACAAAATATATGGTGGATGAACAAAGCTCATGAGATTCAATCACATGCACACAGAAATATGTACACAACTTGTACAACTCTATAAAGACAATATATGGCCCTAGGAATTGCCCTATCGTACTCCTAAAATCAGCAGATGGACTGGCAACCCCGAAGACCAAGGGTGGACACCAACAAGGTGGGGCAAACATTTTAAAGCCCTACTTAACCGGCACTCACCAACTGACCAATCTATCCTGGAAGAGCTGCCAATATGTTTGCCCATCTTAGACTTTGACCATTTGCCAACTTTTCAAAAAGTACTTGAAACCATCAACTCCCTCAAAAACAGTTACGTCTCCTGGCAGTGATGGTATCTTACTAGAACTCCTAAGAAATGAGGATACTTGTACATCAGAACAATCCATCCTGCAGGTCTGGAACCAGGAGAGTGTTCCTCAACTGCGCAGGCATGCTAAAATTGTCACCCCGTGCAAAAACAGGGGTGACAAATCCATCTGTGGCAGCAGTCATGGCATAACACTGCTAGATGTTGCAGGTAAGGTCTTAACAAAGGTTGTGCTATTCAGGTTGGCGAAGCACTTGGCAGAATATCTGCTGCCAGAGGCACAGTGTGGTTTCAGGAAGAACAGAAGTACTGTGCAAATGATTTTCACAGTAAGACAACTACAAGAAAAGTGCAATGAACATCATAAGGACCTTTTCATTGTCTTTGTTGACCTCTCCAAAGCTTTTGACACTGAGAATCCAGAGCTACTTTTGAAAATACTGAGAAAGTCTTGCTGTCTGAGTAAATTTGTGAAAATCTTGTCGCAGTTCCATGATGGGACAGCGGCACGGGTAGCTATAGGAGGACAGGAATCAGCGCATTGCAATATACATGGCGGAGTGAGGTAGGGGTGTGGAGTGGCACCAATACTCCTCAATATTTTTCTCCTGTTTGTCCCAAAGCTTAGTCATAAAGGTCTGGAATGCAGTACTGGGATCACAATAGAGTTTAGGCAAGATGGAAACCTTTTCAACATTCGAAGGTTCCAGGCTACCATCAAGGTGTCAGCTGTACAGGCCCTTGAGTTGTAGCATGCCGATGACTACACTATTGCAGCTTGCACACATCAGAAGACCTGCAAAACATCCTTGCTGCTGTGGAGCTTTTATTTGAAAAAAGACAAAGTCTAACAATGCTCACCTTTTTGTGAGTTTTTTCTTCATGAACAGACACGTCTGACAAGGTTGCTCAGATGTTTGCAATCACCTTTGAGTTACCATTTCTTATACAGTGAATGGGTAAGAAATGGAGGGGCCAAATAACAACGGATAATGTGAATAAACAGGTGCTTCCTTGAAGCTTACAGATATGAGAAGACCAGGATAAGCAGGCCAGGATGATCTCAAGCTCAAGGTCATTGCTTGAAGCTACACGATGAATGAACAATAGGGTCCTTGAAGCTTGCTGGCACGAGCATAGCAAGCTGGTCTCGGCTTTGTGGTCAGCTATGACCATGTGAAATTAATATTTTCCATTATAATACATTTATGAATACTTACAGTAGGCTAGGTCTATCAGTCAATACCATCAAAACTGACTTGCTATGCCAATTGAGATCCACCCCCCACCCACTATGCCTGTCTTCACTGTAGAACAACAATCACTCTCAGTTGTTCCATCTTTTAAATATAATCAGGCGGCATCCTTTCTGAGGGCTGTAACAATCATGAAATTCACATTTCACAATAGAATCAAACAAGTCTCTGTAGCCTTCGGCAAACTCTGAAATAAGGCCTTTTAAAACTAACACCTCCACCTGCATACCAAAATTGCCATTTACAAAGCCATCTATGTCACAACTTTCCTATAGAGCTGCAAAGACTGGGTCACATGCAGCTAAGGTTGCTAGAGTAGTTCCTCATAGGGGGTCAGTGGCAAATCATGGGGATCATGTGGTGTGACCATATTCTCCCCATGTTCTTGCTCGGAAAAGCTGCAAGGGCATAGAAGTCATGGTCATTGAAGACCTACGGCACTGGCTTGGGCATGTCATCAGGATGTCTCAAGAACACCTGCCACATCAACTCCTGTATGGACAGCTTCATCTGGGCCACTAGTCCACAGATGGTCAAAAGAAGTCGTACAAAGACCAGCTAAAAACATTTCCGATGAAATGTTGTGTTGCTTGAGACTGGAATGAACTGCCATCAACCATTCAAACTGGTAGGAGATGTGCCTCAGAGGGCTAGAACAGCTGGAAATGGACGAGAATGTGGAAAAACAACAGAACAGGCTAAGGAGACAACAGTCATGCCTGCCGCCACTAACTCAACCTTCGTATGCCCAAGGTGTGATAAAACTTGTGGATCAGGCCGGCATAGCTCAGGAAGTAGGGTGGTTTTCTAGTCATTGGAAAATTGGTGGTGTCGATCCTCGACATGCAATATGCTCGATCCTTGTAGCCTTCCATTACGTTACATTATAGGCAATTAGCAGACGCTCTTACCAAGAGCGACATACATCAAGTGACCAGTTAGGGGTTCAGTGTCTTGCTCAAGGACACTTTGACATGCTATATGCAGGACCGGGGATCGATCCTGTAACCTTCGGATTGCCAGACGACAGCTCTACCCACTGAGCTATGCCCCCCCATGTGTGTGTGTGTGTGTGTGTGTGTGTGTGTGTGTGAGGAATCGAGACTGAGGAAGAAACTGAAACTGGGATAAAACAAGCACCTACAGCTTTGCTTTGTATCTTTTCCACAGCTAAGGACACGATGTTGTATTACTGTAAACTCAACTGAGAAGAAATTGTAATTTGTGATAAAATAAAAATGACTCGACAACCACCAGGCCTAAATGGTATCTTTTGTATGCAATATTACTGTAGCTAGATTTTTACATGATTACTATTTCATTTTCAGAATATGTTTATCATAAAATTGCAACAACCCTAATGACGATCATGACATAAGAGTCTATGGCATACCTGGTCCCTCCACGTTGCTCATGTTGATGGCTGGCCCTATAGATTGTCCTCCCTGGGTACTCTTCATCTGCTGCTCCAGGCGCTCTAGCTGGAAGACAAGGGAGCTCTTCTCTGTTCCTAGAGCCTCCAGCATTGTCTGCTTCTGGATCAGTGTCTCCGTCAGCTGATGCAGCCGACTTTCAAGCTCCACTTGGCTGCTGCTGCTCAGAGTCTTGTTGGTGAGCTGTTGAGTCAAAGTAGTGGATCAGATAACAGGATACACATGTTTTGTGGCAAGGGATTGATGAATGGACCACCCACTTGATTAAGTCACTCACCTGGTTCCTGAGTTTTTGTATCTCGTCCTCTCTGTCTTTTATTCGGCTCTGGAGAGTTGTTTTGGTACGGCGCTGTTCCTCCTCAACATACTGGAGCTCCTTATAACAAGATGTTAAATAAACATTGATAAACCAACATTACAAACAATTGAAATAATGTCTTTGGTGTTAGCTCTATAACAATTTGGTCAATATAATTTAATGACCTAGGTTACAAGCAGCAAAGTGGAAGGGGCGGTAGTTCAGTGATCAGAGTGCTTGCTTTGGGAACTGACGAACCAGAGGCAGCAGGTTTAAACCCACCACAGGGCGGGGGGGGGGGGT
>OMLC01007650.1:5225-23979 GCA_900302585.1 Regalecus glesne | reverse complement strand
GTCTATAAATTTTATTATTTTATTTACCAAAATTCAGACACAAAAACTTAAACAAGAGATATGTTGCGATCATCACTCAAATCAATTTACATTTTCCAACTTCCTATTCTTTTTAAAGCAAGTATTAAAGAAAACAATAGGAATGAGAATGGGTAGGGGACTAGAGTAGCTCAGTGTTAGTGTGCACTTGGAAGGGCATCCACCCTTAATCTCCCAAGCTCCATTTTAGTCCATATCCACCCCTATACTGTACAGACTAATCACGATGCATAAAAATGTACCTTTTATAGTAATGAGAATGGGTGGCAATACTTTGCAGTAAGGCTATTTAATTTAAACGTCGCCCGTCTCATTCCACTATATGATCATGTCCTAATTTCTTCAATCATTATATCTTCCTTTATTGGAACAGACATTCTAGAGGTCCCTGTCAGTAATAAAACCACACTACAAACACATGGATCTATTCTCCCATCCGGAGGTCTCTCTCATGGTGATTGATATGTCTTTCTTTAGCTACTGCGCTCAAAGAGGGTGTGTTCAATAAAAGGCTCATTCTAATTACAGAAGGTGCTGCAACCCAATGTCTTAGCCAGCCATCAGTGTTAGGCTGTGTTCATAGGAGCCCCTCTGTGGGCTCTGTCGCCTGCAGCAATGTGTCACCAAGGTGGCAATATGAGGGAAGAGAAAAAATTGATACAAGTTTCACTGTTTGTTTGATTGGTCAGTGGATAGTTTGTGTGTGTAAAAAGGAACATGCAGATTTACTTATTTTTGACATTATATTTTTGTGGTGAGGTATTATAATAGAAAGGGGAAAAATCTAAGTCACCTGGGTTTTAGTTCCTGCTTCTTTTGTTTTTCCATCATCTTTAAATCACAGAGGAATGATCTATTCTGTTTTGCTAAGTCGCTGAGCATAAAAAGGTTGAATGTGAGCCATATACTGGTTAACATTTGGCTAGATCATGTTAAGAATCATGATTTGAAAACAGCTCTGTGTCAATTTTGATAGGTAGCCTGCTCAGCTGAGCTGCATTGGACAAATTTGCTAGAGCCCCAGGTTCCAGCTTCTGTTTTGAGGAAAGGCTGAAAGGTCAGTGAAGTGACCTTGTGACTCAGGGAGGTCACTGGTTTATATTCTCCAGAGAAAATCTGTGAGGAGGAAGTTAATGGAAAAGGGTATGCCCTCTGAAGGCGACTGAAGTCAAATTGCCTTCAAACAGAGCCCCAAACTCCCAAATGCCTCCATGTAGTTGGTCAGTATTGAATGAGACATTTTAGTAGTATGGAGCAACTCCCAGATGTATTTATGTTCTCAGAAAATGTCCCCTGGTTTATATAGATGTTTTTCTTCTAACAAACGAGTCATTAGCTCCTGGTAAGACTTAGCTAAAGCAAGTTTATCACCTTATACAGTCTGTTTTGTCCAGTTGTAAATTTGATTTTATAGCCAGTACATGTACAGAAATCAGATGATCATACCACAAAATATGAATATACATGCAGATAAATAAACACCATTTACTCACTCTCACAGATGGATCTGGTTCTATGCTCAATTAGCATAGTCTATTTAGTGTTGCTATGGCAGAAGGGACAAAACTTCTGCCAAAGTGGACTCTTCTCAATTTCAGGGTCCAGTATCTACAGCCTGACAGCAGTGGTGTGGAATATGGATTGTGTGGGTGATCAGTGCCATCTACTATTGTGAGAGGAAGGTGTGTGACGCTCTCTCGTTCATGTCTGAAAGGTTGGGTGTAAAGGAGCGGATGATCTTGGAGGCAGTATGTGTGATCCTGGTAAGAGTGTTTTTGTTGGAGATAGTCAGCATGGTATGGAAACAGGGGGATCAGCACAGAAGGATGGGATTGATAATGCTTTTTTAATGTAACACCCAGAGGTCGGGGTGGGAAAGTATGTTCTCTGAGCTTGCGGGTGATGTGGAGTGTCTGCTGGAATCCCAATGGAATTTATGGATTTCAGTAATATGATGATCAAAGATGAGTTTGCAGTCTAAACTAAGTCCAAGATATGTGAAGCTTTTAACGTGTTCTGTCTTGATGTGGATGGAGATGGGGTTCAGACTGGTGTTAGGACATCAAAGATATCTTTCCCCTTTTATTAGCACAATGATTTATTTCTAAAGGGGAGGCCATGATGTATATGAAATGTCTGTTATTGTGAATATTGTCTCAATATACTGTTAAATCTAACGCATAGATTTGTTACTTTATGCTGGAACCAGCAGTCACATTTGTGCAATGCATGTCATGATGTACCTGATTCCAAAAACCTATCCACTTTATAAATATCCTTTATACTGCAGAATTGAAAGTGACATGGATGAAATGCAACTGGCCTATTTTAAGTCACCCATTATGATCAGTTGAGATGGACCCAAACGCAGACACAGACAATGGGATTAAGTCATGTAGAAAGGGTTTATTGTTGGAATAAAAGGGAATGAGGATGGCAGGCAAGGCTGAAAGTAGCGAGGCAAGCTGACTGTGCTGAATGGTGGATGGCAAAGCTGAGCTGAGCAGAACAGACAGATGAGGAATTGAGTGCTGCTGGCTGAGGATAAGAATGCAGGCAGGAGAACCGGCGAGTAGTGATCCACAGCAGTTAAAACAACATTCTAGAGATACATGGATCGAAAACTGGAGTAGATATACTGTTGAGTTGATGTAAGGGAGGTGAAAGCAGGGTGGGCGGGTGAGGTGAATGAACCGCCAATCAGGAGGGAGCTGAAGAGTGGTAGGGAGGGAAGCCACGCCCACACTACAAACACAGACAGATGAGGGAAAACAGGAAACACCTGGAAAAAAAAAAACTGGAGACAGTGCCGGGGCCGTGACATCACCCATCTTTCATGATCATATAAACTGTCTTTCATTCAGTGATTCATTCTAAGCTTTATTTGAACGTTGAAAATTATTGATGTTTCCCTCGTCTGCAGTGATGTGGAGATACAGAGAAATATGCAGTTTAATCTAAAGAGGACAAGACTCTGAATACAGTTGCACACTGAGGTGATGACGTTTGAGATCATAGTCATAAATTGTCGATCTTAAGGGTGTATTGCAGATAATTCCATGTGTTTGGTGCACAAAAGCTGAAAGCACATTTTTCAAGTTCAGATAAAGCCCATTGGACTGTGAATGTAAATGATTCATCAAGCCCGATTTGTTGATATACATACTCTTTGACTCTCTCAATTTTTTACCCCTTTAGTTTTTACCCTTTTATTATAAATCTAAGCTAATGTTTGGAGTGTACATGAGCACTCCACTGCATAGGCTCTATGTGAGCATGTGTCTCCATGTAGTGTGTGCATCTGAGTGCAACAAAGGATGATGATGTGCATGCATCTCCGCAGCCTGATGATAGTTTATAATTTATGCTGTATAATTTTGATTGAAGTGCTGTGTGTCTGCATAAACTTTGCATGATATGTTAAATTCTCAACTGCTGGTGACGAAATGGTGATTTGGAGAATAATTTAGCAAGCAACCGTAAATGTGGCTTGGTACATGGTAGTAAAAGGCAGAGTTTTATGTGGATATTTCGTTTAGTCAGCAAAAAGTAGTGCTAAATATTCAACTGAAGGTGGTAAATGAAAATCATAATCAGTAATGCTTTACTATACTTCACTATATTATTTCTACTGTCAGCTTTTGAGTTTGGGAAGCCTACATGTTGTACCCTACATAGTTTGCTCATTTCATGGTTAGCCAACTAATTGGAGTGGTTTTTGGATGTCTACTCAGCAGTCTCATTTCTGACTTGGTGGAGAAAGTGAGGGACATCATCGCTATCAGCCAGAGAGGCTCTGTAGCTGGTGTATTATTCATGTTCTCTACCCTACATTCTGTTTCATCTAGGCCAAGTAGCTGTTTCAACTACTAAGTGACACACAAGTCTTCCCTTTGCCCGGTCATTCACCTCCGTCTGTCGCATCATTGAGCCCTGGCATCTCAAACCACTCAATTCATCACATCATCTAATTCACGGAAAGAGGTAAAGCAAAAGTTCAGGTAGCAGTAGGATGACATCAGACTACTTCAGTAGACGCACCAAAGTGTACAAAGCGGGGAACATCCACAGGCTTGATTAATTTATGAAATTCAGGGTACATACTGTAGTACTTCTTTCTTATCCCACATCCCCCATGCACACAAGTACCTGGGGTTTTGATTTGCCAATGTGTATAGAGGTGGGGGTGTGGTAACTCGGTGGTAGAGTGTGTACTTAGGAAACTGATGAGCCAGAAGCAGTGTGTTCGAACCTACCATGTGGCATCAGGAAGGACATCTGGCCTTAATCCCCCAACCTCCATCTAAGTCTGTGTCCACCCAAACAACATGGGGATTAATAATGACATGTAAAATGGGCCTCTCATGCAACAAAGAGTCAACTCAATTTTATTTGCGTAGCCGATTATCACAAATTAAAAATGAAATAGAAATGGAAATATTGAATAAGTTTTCCGCACTGCTCATTTTCTCTCTTAAAATATTTGAAGACATGGTGTTGCTACACATGGCAGCTGTTTGGTCAACTGAAGTGAGCTAGTAGGATGCACTTGATTCTAATCCTATTTCTCTCAACAACTATTTAAAGGTGTTTGCGGTTCACTTCACAGGTAGATGGCTTGAATACATTCTTCAGAGCAGGCAATAGAAATAGGAAAAAATAGCACAAATTGATGCATTTTATTGTCTTACTCATGTAGCAACCAAATATGCTAGACCTCAGCCAATAGACATTATAGCACATTATCTATAGCTGAAGTACTGCCAAGAATAAACTCGGGAAATCATCATAATGATTTTAAACTAGCATTAAAATCTCAAAAACATCAAATTTGATGTTTTTGTGTTGAAGTGTATACATTTCATTATACTGGTAGCAAGACATTTCCTGGAAAGGAGTCGTATAGTAAGTAGTGTTGTTCTCAGCGTACTGAACAACAGCATAGTTTGGCAAACATGTGCTTGTAATGTAAATGTGTAATATATCCAGGAAGTATCTCAAAGTCAACAAGGGATGCTTCACTAAAGGAAAACATGATCAAGCACGATCTTGACTATCTCTTTCTTGAAGCCCCGAAAAAGAGTTTCACTTTTTAAAAAAAAGGCATGCTTGACAATTTATTGTTCAGGACAGTGCTGCTCTATGATTATTATAAGGAACATCAGTGAAGCGGAAATGTCCAAGCTTCACTAGCTAATGTATTCCAGTGTATTACACGCCACGTCATTGATTTCAAGACTATGGATTGTGACACATTTGTAACTCCAGCCATGCAGCAGGGCTTCACCTTGTATAATGCATACTCTGACATCTCGATCTCAACATGATTGACATACATCTAACTGCTCAGAAGATAAGTTCAGCCTTCCATTGTGATATGCATCCTGCCATTTTTTTCTTTTTTGGTTAGTAGAGGCATGGCAGCATAGCTCCAGAAGTAGCACAGTCATATAGTAATTGGAAGATTGATGATTCAGTCCTCGGTTCCTTCAGAAAGTGTGTAGACGTGTCCTTGAGCAAGACACCGAACCCCTAACTGCTCAAGCCCTGTGATGAAGTGGCAACCTGTTCCAGGTGTTTCCTTTTTTCCTGATAACTTCTGGAATAGGCTTGTGCATGGCTCTGCAACCTGATTTT
Organism: Regalecus glesne; assembly: GCA_900302585.1. Taxonomy (NCBI): domain Eukaryota; kingdom Metazoa; phylum Chordata; class Actinopteri; order Lampriformes; family Regalecidae; genus Regalecus; species Regalecus glesne. The sequence goes on along the minus strand of OMLC01007650.1, from coordinate 18,303 downwards.
GGATAAGCAGTTGACGATGGATGGTTAGTGCAGGAGCTGGTGTGCACTGGAGAGAAAGAGATATATTTTGATGAAAAATTTTAGTTAGAATAGTGATGATTACCGTAGCTGCCATTAGTCTGTATAAATTGTGAAATGTATAATTAAGGAAGTGAACTACGCTTTAGATTATAATTATTATCCTACATCATTTTGTTATATTTTGTGAGATTACGGCAAGCAGTGGCTGACCAACATTTTTTGGTGAAGCATCCATCCCTGAACTGACTTCATTTTCCATCAGGATCTCCCTTAGCATCATCCCAGCTTTCCATTGTAAGGGGGATCAGTGGGTCCAAGCATCACCCCACTTGGAAGCCACACATCAAACATGACTACTAGGAGCCAATGTTGTCTTTTACTTCTGGAGTCAGCGCGGCTACTGCAGACATTGGAATTAAAAATTAACATTGTTGAGCATCACTATTTTTTTTTTGCTATCAGTGTGGCTCCAGGAAAATGTATGGCTGAGTTTAACAAGAGATGCTACCTGTGTCATTCTTTTTAAAGCATGGTGCAACATGAAGCCTTATGTGCAGAACATTTACTACGTTGATATCTCATAATATCCTGGCCTAGGTTTTCACTCTTGAGAGGAGCCTCATACTCTCGATCAAATCTCATCCGCCAGCTCCACCCTAACCTCTCCCTCCTCCCTCCTCCTCTTATTCTTCTGTCTCAATCAGCCCTCTTGCCTCTAACCTTTCCTTGGACTCCTCTTTCAGCAGTAGCAGCATATGATGAGAGTAACTGAAACCATCCTAAAAAAAGAAAGGTGCTCTGCAAATGTGTAGGGATTGAACAGGAAGTAACACAATTACTACCAACTTCTCCAAAATTCTTTCGACATCATTCCCCTAAATATCATACAAATTCATACTGTGCATATGTTTTGTAGAGCACTCTCTTTGGATAGCACTTTTTTTATTTTTTCCCTTTTCTTGAAAACAAAGCAAGAGAGGCAAGATTGAAATGATTTGGATATATGCAGAGGAGAGATGGTGGATATATTGGGAGCAGGATGTTGAATACGGAGCTGCCAGGCAAGAGGAGAAGAGGAAGACCAAAAATGAGGTTTATGGATGTAGTGAGGGAGGACATGCAGGTGGCTGGTGTGACAGGAAGATGCAGAGAACAGGAAGAGATGGAGATGATGATCTGCTGGGCAACCCATAACGGGAGGAGCCAAAAGTAGTAATATTGGTAGTGGTTGTAGTAGTCGGATAGGTAATGTTTATTGCCCCTCTTTTGTGCTGATGTGGGTTTAAATCCCTCCTCTGGGTTATCAGAGAAGTCAACGTAAAACCAAGCCTCGGGAAGAATAGTCAAATATGATATGGGATTGAAAACTAACGTTAACATTTCTACTAAATAGAAAAAGAGTACTCCCCCAATTAGCTTTATCTGGTAAACTAGCGTGTTGTAAGATTTATAATGCATGTGCTTAGCCTGTCATTTAGTACTTCATGTAAACATTCTATCGCTTTATGAATATGGTTGGTATATATCATGATGATACATTACTATCTCTGACATCCGGAGTAGCATCTCCATGATGCAAGGTTGCTTGAGGTTTTTATTTCTGGCAGCATAAACATCTCTATCCCCCCTAGCAGCTCTCATCTCTTTTGCTCTCGTTGTTGGTGCTGATGCAACACCACAGCAACTGTGTAATTTCCAATGGATCTCTGGGATTTGGATGAGATCAAGCATGATTTTGTCTACCAGCATTGCCATAGATGTCAGTAAGGAAACAAAAAAGTGAAATCTTTGAGATTATAGCTCTAGCAAGCCACTGCAACACATGCACACACTCTCAAGGGTTCCCTCTCACTCTTGGCCCTTCATCACAACCTCATCCTCTCTTTCTATTAAGTATCTTTCTTGGTCTTTTCTGTCAGACCACTTAACATAATCTTGGTTGTGTGACTCTTTATCTCAGCCATTTGTTTCTGTTGTGCATGCTTTTATCATTTCATCCTATTATACCTTTGGGGGTTGCTCCTAATAGAAGCTTCCACTGCACTTTTTCTCTGTATATTGGCTATTAGTGAGCTCCATTCAGCCTGTAATGACTCCCCTTCCACCATAGATGTTATACACATACCCTGTCTGAATAGAAAAAGTAATGGAAGCCGCAGACTTCACGAAGCAGAGGGCATTTCATTTGCTGCAGGGATCATCTAGGCAGACTTCATAATTGAAACCACAATTAACGCTCTATGAAGCCAATAAAAATTAAAATGGTTAGTCTCCAGAAGGTGCTATATGTGGCCCTACTGAGATACAATCTTAGAAATGAAATCTTTCGAGTTCACAACTGATGGTTTTGGGCTCGTCCCAAGATGTGAATAGATGCTAAAAAGGATATAGTGCCGTGACAGTCAGGATGGTATGTATCTGTTTAATGCATTGCATGTCTGTGTTGAGCAAATAGAACAAGGCAGTGCATGTTGCACAATAGCAGCATATAGCACACCGGAGGCATTACCTCTCTCTCTCTCTCGCTCTCTCGCTCTCTCTCTCAGCTCAACTTTCCCCCTAAAGCTAAGTTTGAGGATTTTGGCTATCAGAGAAGAAAGAAAGAAAAGGAGTAACGTAAAAGTGGAACTAAATATTTCACCTCGATCTCTCTGCTTTACTCTGATATCATACGTCTACTGTTGTTCACCAAGGCTGCAGCGTAGCTCTATGTATGAGTTTCTCTATTACATTGATGATGACTCCAAATTAATTTAGTGAGATGAAAATATATGTATATATTCCTTTGGCATTTGCTTCATGGCAAATGTAGCTAGGTGTCACCATCCATTTGATGTAACAGGAGGCAGTGCAACAGATCGCAATAAAAAAAAAAGCACAAGTGGGCCTGAAAGGAGTATAATGCTCTAATGGTTTGTGGGTTGGGCTCATGCTCCAGTAGTTAATGTGCACTAGTTCATTGCTGCAGATGTTGTACTCATGGGGACTGGAACTAAAGAGTGACCAGTAGAGCTCAGTGTGGGGAAGAATGGACAGTGTGTTCCAGAACAGATGTTTCCAGCCATTGTGCGTTTGTCATTTGGGCCTTAATCTGGTCAGTGAAGGGCATTAGAGTATATGGAAGGGGAGAGAAGGGGTTTGTATGAACCCCAGCTGTCTACTCTATTTGGAGGAGAATCCCACCCCCTCCCTAATTTCACTAACTGCCACATTCAAGCCCCTCCCCATCACCTTCACAAACATGCTCACATGCAAACCAAAATGACACACAATGTAATTGGCTTGAAATTAGGGCAAATGGCGTATTGTGGTCGAACCTGTGCAGATTACGCATTATGCTTGAATCTAGAGATTATGCTGTGCAGGGATATTATGCTTCCATTTTCTCTGATTGCCTCTGCAGTATTTGTCTGGTTCTGCTGTAGCAGATGCCCATTATGTTCTTTTTTTAACCCATTGCAGTCCTTCATTCACTTTCCACTTTTCTTCCTGTTATTTCTCTATCTCTCCTGTCTGATTCGGTTTCCCCTTTTTCATCTTCTCCCTCACCCCCTTCCTTTCCCTTTCCTTCCTTAGGGCCTCTGGCTGTCTTCCCACAAGTGATGTTCTCCTGGCCAGATGATGCATGCATATCTCTTGTGTCTTCTTGATGCTAACTTGGGGCGACATTTGCACGGCATTGTGGGATTCTGCTCTCGGTCAAGTTTCATGTAATGATGAAGATGATGATGGTGATGAGGAATGTGGGGGTAGGGGTGGGTATTCGCATCTCCTATTTCTTCCTCTTGTCTTCAATATTAATCAGTGTGATGAGACAGGAATGGTAGATAATAGGGGTGTCCCTGTTCTCTGAATTCACTATTGGACTTGACTTTTGATTTTAAGGTCAAGAATCAATTTTAAATTCAAACATTATTATTGAGTCTTGATTCATAAAGATCAACAGATCATTGATTTTATGCCCTCACAATTACCATTTACATTTTCAGAATCATTTTTGAAATGATTGGCTAAATGGTATCCAGTGTAATATAACTACTATATTTTCATGCGCTACACTTGGAGCATATGGGTAAATTTAGATAATTTAAAAGATATAATAACACTAACTTATGCTTAAATCTAGCGTTCTCCACTCCTGGTTAGGATTGCATATCCTATGGCGCTAGTTATTTCTTTTGCACAAGTTGAATTTTGTTGAAGTTTGGCTCACAGTGAGGGTGAAAGAGTTACTTTTGTCAATGATGTTCTTTTCCCAGTCAAATCTTTATGATGCCTGGGAGGATATCCTGCCATATTTGTTGTGTTGCCTGAGGTGGCGTATGCCATCCTCGTGTAGTATAGCTTACAAACTGTAGATCCTGCTTATGATTTCAATGATTGAAAATAAAAGCTCCTTTTGATCAATATATTTGATATTTGATGTTTAGAATTGAAATCTCAACACCCTTAGTCAAGTCAATTTTATTAATACAGCCCATAATGAACAATAAAGAGTTTACCGCAGTGGGCTTTACAGTAACACTGCATCCTGTCCGTAGACCCATGCATCGGATAAGGAACAATTCCCTTAAAAAACTTTAACCGAGAGAAAAAATAGGATGAAAGATCAGGGAGAGCAACACAGGAGAGATCTCTTTCCCACGATGAACCTATTAGAAAATGGCTTCTAATTAAATGAGTAGGGTGGATAAGAAGGATTGCTGTGACTTCGGATGAAGTGTTCACCATCATCCATGTTCACTATGCTACCATTGAACTAACCCGTCTAAGATAAGATATTTAAGATATTCCTTTATTAGTCCCACAAGATGAAATGTTGCAGTTTTACAAAGCAGCAAAGGGGAAAGTAGAACAGAGGTATTAAAAAATAGACTCTTTGAGATGGAAATTCTATCATTATTGGTGTTTCCAATGTGAGTTTTGTAATGGTGTGGTGGCAATTGAGGAAGTAGGCATACTGTGACCTAGATGGTTAGGTCACTAGGAAGAAAGTGGGTATCCTCTCCTATATATTTCAATGACTTCTTGTCTGGGAGGTGATTATAGTGAAAGAAACAGGCAGGTATACTCCTCATAACTACATATACCCTCCACTACACCATTGTACTTTGTGCACTAATGTATAGTTTCTAAATCTGTGGTAGTTCTGTACATAATTGTTCGGTCTTATTCAACCGCATCTTCTCCATGTTTGACACTATTTCTCTCAGTTGTCTTGGACATTCATATTTCCGTTAATATCGTGTGTTGTGCTGTGATGACATGCAGTTTTGTTAAAATGGCCCCAAAATAAAGTATTATTTTTCTTAACAAATGTGAATATTTGTTGAGAGAGGGGGATGGTTACAGACAGACAGGGATAAAAGGGAAGACTGCGATCTGTGTGCAAACTCCAAAGAGAAAGGAGGAGTGGGGGCTATGGTAAACTTTTACCCCTGCAGCACTGTCTTCTCCGTGTGTATATATGTGTGGTGTCTGCCTGTGTGTTTGTATGTGTTTTTCATCTCTGTGTATGGATGGGGGACTGCATGTTTGTGGGGCATGTCTGTATGCAAAGCTCTGTCAACAGGCATGCAGAATCCTCACAGCCCTCGCTACACCCTAATTAATCTGCTTAAACCTACGAGGTCTGCCTGTCACTCTGAATCCAGTGGCACTTTTCTCCACTGATGCCTTCGGAAAAATGTTCTATCCCTAAAGCTGACAGCTTTCTGTCACAGTTTGGATATGTGGTGCCAGTGCATGAACTGGAGAGACACACATACACTACATGATCTTCCAATCAATTGGATGTAAGGTGGGAGGTCATTGTCACAAGGGTCATGAAGCCCCTGAAACAATGAGTATACTGGCTAACATTGCCTGTTTCCATCCACTGCCTAGCAGGTTATACACATTTCCTTATCCCTGGGATAAAGCAGAGATTTAAGGGTATCAGGGTTGTTTTGCTCCGCTTCTAGCTACTGCTGCTATCTGAATCTATCACAATGCCATACAAAGAGAGGTGACTTGTCCTTTTTTGTTCTCTTTCAACTCAGTGCTTTAGACACATCAGTTCAATTAAACTGATTTCAGTGCATAAACAGCAGATATTTACCAATATTTTTTCTTGAAGCAGTAATTTGGTTAATCAGGTCTATTTCATGTAACTTTAAACTGTTAATCAAATAACAATCTACCATTACTCCTACTACTACTACTACTACTACTACATTTTCGGCTGCTCCAGTTAGGGGTCACCACAGCAGATTATCATCTTGATCTCTTCCTGTCCTCTGCATCTTCTTTTATCACACCAGCCACCTGCATGTCCTCCCTCACCACATCATAAAAATCCTCTTTGGTCTTCCTCTTCTCCTCTTGCCTGGCAGTTCCATATTCAGCATCTTTCTCCCAGTATACCAACATCTCCTCACCACACATGTCCAAATCATCTCAGTCTGACCTCACTTGGTCCTGACCTCACCTTCATCAATCCAAATGCAAATCATAGCATCTTCAACTCTGCCACCTCAAGCTCCATCTCCTGTCTTTCTGTCAGTGCTACTGTCTCCAGACCATATGGACTACGTAGCTGGTCTCACTAACATCTTGTAAACTTCCCCTTTCACTCTTCTGTCACAAATCACCCTAGATACTCTTCTCCATCCATTCCACCCTGCCTGCACTCTCTTTTTCATCCCTCCTCCGCACAGCTGACCCCAACTATTTAAACTCATCCACTTTCGTCACCTCTGCTTGCATTCTCACCATTCCCATTCTCTCGTTCATGCATATGTATTTCGCCTTGCTCATCTCCTCTCATCTCCAGTGTATACCTCCACCTCTCAGCTAATATAAAAAAATCCATTAAATTTTATTTCCCCTACTTAATGAATTTGATCCATGCTTATTATTGTTTGTTATAACTAACCAATATTATTACAAAAACCATGAAAGCACTAATTAGTTAAATAGTTTTACTTGTTAAGCCAGGAAAAAACAGGCTATAACATTTGCATAAGGGTATGAGATGAAAAGATTAGAAATATATGTATAAATAAACATCTTAATAATGGTGATAGTGGGGGTTGATAGTTTACTGGCTCCTAAGTTATCCCATTAAATTTGGCTGCTATATTAATAAACATGTCTGCTGCTCATCAACCTAATGTCATGCCAATGCATCAGAGTCCCCAAGGGAGCTCAAATATCGAGGACATATTCAAATGCTAACTAGAAAAGGCATGAGATTGCATGTCCTATTGTTTATTACTCATGCAAATAGATTGTACCACTCTGATTTTATCTCTGCTGTTATAGACACAACTGAAAACCACATGGCAACTAAAAGAAGTCCTGCAATTAGATCATATCACACAACATGTTGCCAGCCAACTGATGACTTCTCGATCAAAGTTAAATCTGCAAGGGTTCAGTCCATCATTTTGCTTGTTATCTTTTTCCATTTAAAAGGGGAATGGAACTTTATATTCAAAGATCCAACTTTTAGCTGAAGCCAAAGTAACTTGACCTCAGACCCTGTTCTAGGACAAGAATATTTAGGGGGCATCTGAGATTAGTGGAGATGCACTAGTATCGAAGGTGTTCCGACAATTTATGCCAAATTGGCAGGAGTCTAACCCTTACCCTAACCATGCACAACCCACATGCTGACAGGCTCTTCTTAACTGAGGTCAGCTGGTACTTATTGAGGTTGCACGCTAAGGAGTTGGGATGAGTGGGGTGATGGGAGTGAGATAGTGGTGAGCGCTAAATTTGAAATGCCAAGGCTAACTTTGGCTGTAGTCTTTATAACGATTTTGTTGCTGGTAACATTGCTACTGTTGTCTGTGGTGGAGGAAGGGTAGCTGGTGTTTTAGTTCTACCTACCCCCCCAACCATTTTAAAATATCCACCACTGAGATGAGCTCCACCATAACTCCATGACTTTTATAGCCCTTAGGGACAGGGACTCTGTCTCCACAGGGACACTTCAGGTTAAGTTTTATTTTATTTCCTTGCTTTTCTTCTGCGCCTCCCCTGAAACTATGTGGTGTGTCCAAGAGGAGCGGGACCACACACTTCTAAAACCGCTGTGTGAAACTAATCATCATGAATTGGATCCAGCAAAATTATTAGACCAGGGCTTAGCATGCTATGGCTTGTGTGGTCACAATTGCACGCCATTAACATGGGCGTGTGGATAAATTCTTTTATCCACACGAAGATAAAAATATTTTATTGATAAAAACATTTTAATATAAAATATGGCCTAATGGTGAACTAAACAAGTCGATTGAAAATAATGCTGAAAAAATTATTCTCATTGTCTCTTATAGCAAGAGTGCGCACACAATTGAGATGATCTATTATACCCTCCTTACTCCACTGATCTACTCATGACTGCAGCATTGCAGTAACCATGAAAAGCTTCCATAGCTTGCTAGCTTGCTTTGTTTTTCACAGATTAAAAAAGTAGTTTGTCTAATATTCATCTCTCAGTCGACTTTGACAAATGAATTGGGATTTATTTCATGAAAGGACCAAGCTATGTGCGCTCTGCTACAAAAATCGTGTGTCACAAACTTTAAGTGTAAAACGTCATTTTGAAACAAGGTATGAGAAAAACTTAAAAGATGAGGCTGAGGGCAGTGGCCCAGTATGGGAAGCAAAGCAGCATGTCTGGTTTTCAGCACCACGCTACGTAGCGTGCTACTGAAAAGCAAGCTACAGAGGGCAGCTATAAAGTAGCGCATTGCTTAACACAGGAAGCTATTTTTTTAAAAACTTTGTTTAGTGACATAGGACATTCAAACAGTTGCTGATCCCTGGATTAGACCTAGCATCATGCAATGTACTCAGAAAAATGATTAGAATAACCATTATGCAGTGCACTCAGTGACAGATTCGACTCAATTAAATGACATATTTAAAATTCAACTGAGGCTGCAATGTAGAACCGGCCTATCAAGTCACTGGCTATACCGTCGTTTCAGCACAGGAAGTTTATAATTAGTAATTCATGTTACATATTTTCTCCATGGAAAGCTTATGTGTAGCAGTATATTACCTCACATAACTTATGAATCAATCAGGACTCAATCATAAATATGTGTCCCTACATCCCAGTGAAATCATGGCCACAGAAAATGAGGTTATTAATCCAACATTAAATATGAATGTTTTTCATACCTGCTTTGCATAATTCAATGAGCTATCTTAACATTTAATACATTTTTGCATTGTATTTCTATTGCAATGCAATGGACTTACATAGGAGGTTAATTACTAGTGTTCATTTTTTATCATTTCAAGAAATAATTATCTGCAAAATGAAGTTTTCTTAAATTAAATTTGGTTGATCAAAGCAAGGTAACATTTTTTATTTTTTATTTTTGAAAATTATCCTGATAACTTTTAAGGCTGACATTTTTTACTGTCTGTTGTGCCATACAACCTTTAGAAGAGTGCTCTAGATCCTCAGGGAGGGCCCAACTGAGGAATCTGAATCCTAATTTAAAGACCAGAGATGACCATATCCTTACCACTTTCTCTCATGTTGGGTTTTGAATACCCAGTCTGTGGCACTCAATCTCAACCATTTACTTAAATTTGACAGTGAAGGTTTTAGTTGCGTTTTGGGTTTTTTTGCATATTCCGTCCTGGTCCTACAACAACAGACCATCTTTTTATGCTCACAAGGATCCTGGAGGGGGGCTGGGAGTATGCCCATCCGGTCTACATGTGTTTTGTAGATCTGGAGAAGGCTTATGACCGGGTACCCCGGGAGATATTTTGGAAGGTGCTGTGGGAGTATAAGATAAGGGGGTCATTACTCAGGGCTATCCAATCTCTGTATGCCCATAGCGAGAGCTGTGTCCAGATTCTAGGTAGTAAGTCAGACTCTTTCCTGGTGGGGGTTGGCCTTCACCAGGGCTGCTCCTTGTCACCTGCCATGTTTGTGATATTCATGGACAGGATCTCGAGGCGTAGTTGTGGAAGGGAGGGGTTGCAATTCAGTAGAGTCAGGACTACATCACTGCTTTTTGCAGATGCTATGGTTCTGAAGACATCATCGATCTGTGACCTTCAACACTCACTTGATCGGTTTGCAGCCGAGTGCGAAGCAACTGGGACGAGGATCACCACCTGTAATCTGAGACCATGGTTCTAACCGGGAAACCAGAGGATTTTCCAATCCAAGTAGGGGATGAGTCCTTACCCCAAGTGAGGGAGTTCAAGTATTTCAGGGTCTCGTTCTGAAGTGAGGGGAAGATGGAGCATGAGTTGGACCGGAGAATTGGAGCTGCTGGAGCAGTATTGCACTCACTTTACCAAACCATCTTTATCAAGACAGAGCTGAGCCAGAAGGGAAAGCCCTCGGTCTACTGGCCAATGTTTGTTCCTACTCTCACCTATGGCTATGAAAGTTGAGTCATGACAGAAAGAACAAGATCATGGATGCAAGCGGCTGAAATGGGTTTTCTTAGGAGGGTGTCTGGTGTCTCCCTTAGAGACAGAATGAGAAGGCCAGACACACATTAGGGACTCGGAGTAGAGTCACTGGTCTTTCAAGTATAAAGGAGCCAGATGAGGTGGTTCGGACATCTAAGGATGCCACCTGGTTGCCTCACAAATGAGGTGTTCCAGGCATGTCCAGCTGGGAGGAGGCCGTGGAGTGGACCGAGGACCAGGTGGAGGGATTATATCTCCACACTGGCCTGGGAGTGCCGTGAGATCCACCAGTCAGAGCTGGTTGATGTTGCAAGCTAAAGGAAAATTGAAAATTCCCGGCTGAAATGTGCTACCTCCTTGACCCAACGCCAGATAAGCGGTTGACAATGGACGGATGGATGGAAGTTTTGTTGTTACCAACTTTATTTCTCTCTTTTATATTTTCTACGGCAGAAGAAGATTTTTCTTTACATTATTTTTCTTAGACTGAAGAAGTCACCTGGTGAGTGACGAAACGTTTCCAAATAAACTTCTGATCCAGTTGAACTGATTCACCTCTTTTTTGTGATCTCCATACCTGGATTATGGAAGGTGCATCAAGACTTCTACGGCGGTGTTTTTTCAATCCAATTTGCCTTTCAGTTCTATAAAGTGACTTGATGAATTTGGAATGGGTGGTTCCTGTAAGACTTGAACCCCCAACGTGAGGCAAATTATATCATAAGCTTTAAATATATGGCACATTATCGCCACTGAAAGGATTTAATTTTGAAAGGAAAACAAATAAATCAATAAAAACTAGATTTATTTTTCCTATCAAGAATAAAAGAGACTGATATATAGAAGTTGTTACAAACGGATATATATGACTTGATGTATGAATCAAATTTTGTCCCAAAACAACTGCACAGCTAAAGAGTACTAGCACACATGTACTGTAGAAACACACACCATCAGGCAGTCATTTATTATATTTTGAATATACTGAGGAAGAATGAGAGGCCCATTTCATGCATCACAATCAGTCCCCATGTTGTGAGGGTAGGGACAGACTTAGATGGAATGTGGGGGATTAAGACTGGATGCCATTTCTGACCCCCTGCAGTAGGATCAAACCCACAACATCTGGCTAGTCAGCTCCCAAAGCGCGTGCTCTACCACTGAGCTACTGCAGAATGCGAAATGGAAATATTTCACAGTTATCCTTCATCTGTGTTTGCTCAGTTAATTCTTGATTGGAGCTAATTGCTCAAGTGTAGCATTTGAGATACAAGTGAGTGTTAAGTCATCTGAGTCTGAGTAGACTGCATGCCTAACTTCTCCAAGCAATCTTCCTCACCAAGCTAATGAGACATTTGATGAAAGAGGTCTAATTGCATCCCTTTATTCTCGCTCACCCTTTCATTTTCTCTTTTCTGATTCACAAGTGTGGAGAGGTGCATTCCTACACTGATGGGTTCATAACATAATAAGATAAGATATTCCTTTATCAATCCCATAAGAGGAAATTTGCAACACGCTGCGATTACTGCCCATATTGTGGGGGTGGACATGGATATAGATGAAGCTTGGGGGATTAAGGCTGGCACATCATGACACCCCAGAGTAAGTTTGAACCCACAACATATGGTTTGTCAGCTCCTGAGAGGCATGCTCTACCACTGAACTACCGTCGCTATCATTAGCTACGACAGTGATCATGGCTTGACTTTCTTTTAACGCACCACGTTTTATGTATTAAGAGCATAGTCTGCGGTCGGTTTTACATTGTCTGGCCCCGAGTCAAAACCCACCAGTCCTCTGGCTGGCTGGGCACTCTGTTCTCACTCACTTCTTACTCAAGTCTTGTTTTTTTTCCCAATTGGGCATTCTATAGCTTTTTACCAGCTTGAACAAACTGAGCTAATAATTTCAAAATATATCTGTGAAATTCGAACTCCACCACACTGTGTTTAGCAACAGTTAATTATTAGGAATGGATTTTGAAACAAGCCAATTGAACAAGTTTACCGTGTATTACTTCCTCTGTTCTGCAGCACATATTGCCCGAATACACTTGGATGCCGTGATTCTCACACTTCCCATCACACCCACAGACACATAGCCTCAAAAGTATACACAAGCTCCCATCTCTCCAAAGCAATAAAGCAGTGCTCATATCTACCTCTTTTCCCTCATATGTTCCTTTTAATTTTCTCCCTCTCAGAAACTAACCTCTCTTTTCCTGTGACGCAAGGCAACAGAAAGTGTTGTAGACTGTACCAATGTTAGCTTAAGCAGTTGAATGTATGCCATGTGATTTTGCATTGAAGTTGAATGAATGATTACGGTTGGCACCATTTCTGCAAGTATATTTGTTTGTGTGTTTGTGTGAGTTCGGGGGGGGGCATATGCCTATATGTGTGTATGTGCGTTAGTGAGCGTGTGAGTGTGTGTCAGGATTTTCACAGCATTCTTATCACTTCCTCACACACCTGCTTCCCCCTAGAGAGAGAGCTTTCCCCGCTTCTCATGCCTCCTCATCAAAGCCAGATCCAGCCACAGTTGTCACTTTCCTTCCCCTGTGTGTTTTCTCTAACCCCCCCCCCCCCCCACCCCCCCCCCTCCCCCCCTCCAC
>OMLC01007647.1:4349-31126 GCA_900302585.1 Regalecus glesne | reverse complement strand
TTTTGAACAAAATATATACATGTATATATATATATATATATATATATATATATACGTACATATATATATATATATATACGTACATATATACCTACATACATACACACACACACACACACACATATATAAATATATATATATACACACACACACATATGTAGGGGCGACATGGCTCAGTGAGTAGAGCGGTCGCCTGGCTATCGGAAGGTTGCAGGTTTGATCCCCACACCTGCAGAGAAGTGTGTTGAGGTGTCCTTGAGCAAGACCCTGTTCCCCTAACTGCTCTGCCCTGTGATAGACTGGCAACCTATGCAGGGTAAACCCCGCCTTTTGCCCATTGAGAACGGAAATAGGCTCCATTTCCCCTGCGACCCGATTTTGAATAAGTACTTGATATATGTATATATAGTCACCCCCTCTGCTCAGCTCATCATCCCAATCGTCTCACCCCCATCCATACTCTTTAACACACAACCACACTGCTCCAACCTGTCCCTCACAAGACTCCGGGGATGAACCAGCTCAGGAAGATCAAGGCAGGGAAGGCTGTAGGTTCAGGCGGCATCCGCTCCAGGATCCTGAAGTCCTGCGCAGATCAGATCAACCTGAGCCTGAAGCTTAGCAAAGTGCCAATGCTATGGAAAACATCCTGCATTGTACCAGTACCCAAGACTCCACACCCAAAGACCTAAAAAACTACAGGTCAGTACTAACATGGGGGCGGCATAACTCAGTGGTTAGAGCGGTCGTCTGGCAATCTGAAGGTCGCAGGATCGATCACCGGTCCTGCATACAGCATGTCGAGGTGTCCTTGAGAAAGACACTTAACTCCTAACTGCTCCCCGAGCACCATATGTTGGCAGCTCACTACTCCTATACAATAGGTTGGGTCAAAAATGCAGAGAAATCCAAATTTCCCCTTGCGCCTAAGTGCTTGCTCAACGGGGTACTTGTTGGGTCTCTGTAAATCATGGTTTCGCAAAGAGCTTGGTCTTTTACCTGCTCTATATGTAAAGTGTCATGAGATAACTTTTGTTGTGATTTGGCGCTATACAAATAAAATTGACTTGACTTGACTTATTATTGTTACTATTAACATCCCAACCTGATGAAGACTGGAGCGGCTGGTCCTTGGTCCTCTTTCTCTAGAAACCTTGTGGCACTGGGGATCATATCCTTTAATTTCTCTAATGCATTCCACACAATACAGCCTGTACTTCTGGGAGACAAGCTGGATACAGGGATGGATCATCACCTCACAACATGGATCTTAGACTAACCCACCAACCACCCACATTATGTGAGGACACATGACTGTCTGACATGATTGTAATGTGGGGGGGGGCACAGGGAACAGTCCTGGCTCTGTTCTTCTTCACCCTCTACACTGTAGATTTCTCTCATTCATCCACCAATAATCTACAGAAGTTCTCTGATGACTCTGGAATCGACAGCCTCATATCAGATGAGGATGACGAAGAACAGAGAAACAATTCAGAACTTTGTGGACCCGCCAGCAGAACCACCTCCAGATCAATTCTGGTAAAATATAAGCAATGATAGTGGATTTTCACAGGTGTACAGTCCCCTCTGACACCAGTGAACATACAGGGGATGGACATTAAGATGGTGAAGCTTACAACTGGATGTTCACCTAAACAATAAACTGTACTGAACTCACTCAAAAGCACTGTATAAGAAGGGCCAAAGCAAACTGTCCGATTCAGAGTCTTTTGAACTGCAGGGGACACTCTTCATGACATTGTGGTGGCACCAGCCATCTTTTATGGACTGTCTACTGGGGGAGCAGCATCTCAGCATTGGATAAGAAAAGACTGAACAAACTGAGCAGGAAAGCTAGCTCTGTCCTAGGACGCCTCCCTGTGGATGATAGCTAAGCTGTCATGCATGATATGCAATGGATCTGCCCCTATACAGAACTCCCTTGCTAGACTGGAGAGCTCCTTCAGTGACAGGTTGCTGAGTCCTAAGTGTTTGAAAGAGTTTTATCAAAACTATTTCCTTCCTGCAGCTGTCTACAACCAGTAATGCCCTCTCAGTAGACCAAACACATGCACAAGACTAATAATTGACTTGATACAATTCAATATTTCGGGAATTCATTTAAACATGCAATAAATTTGCCCTCATGAGACTTACAAAGGAATATCTTATCTTATACAGCCCTTTTTTAGTCTGGCAACAAAGGACTTTACAAAACATACCTCACACTTAAGGAGTGTGGGGGATTATGGTTGGATGCCATTTCCTGACACCATGGTGGAATTTCACCCATACTGCCTTGAATTGGAGGCACACCATCAGAGCAACCACAGCCCTCGAAATGAATATATTAAATCCATTCAGTGGTCTTTCAATACTGACGGCAAATATTCCCCTATGCTATGTGACTAGTTCACTAGCACTCAATGTGTAGTTAATGGCCAAATTTGCATATAAAACAATCCTCTATTGTTTGGCATGCATTGTATTTTTTAATAATGGGAGGGAATGCTTGCAGTCTGCTCAGAATGAAGAGGTCACCCGTTTGAGTGACTGTTTCTTGATAAAATTTCTGATCCAGTTGAACCAATTAATGTTTTTGTGATTCATGCATCAAGACATGCCCTTATGAGATTTTCATGTTCACAGTATAGGAAATCATGACAGGTTCTGTTTCCAAATGCCTGGGTTGTTCCTGATAGCCTAAATGGTCATCACAAATTAAACCGTCATCGTCATAACTTTTTGATTATTGGCTATTTTCAATGGTTGGGATCTGATGTGTGGTAGGTAAATTCCCTGATAGTCAAAAACACAAACAACATTAATATGACCACGTAAATTTTACAAAGGCCATTTATGACTACCACTGCTCCATGGCTGGGCTGGTCATATATTATGTAGGGCTGTGGTAGCTTCGGCAGAATGAGCCAGAGGATGTGGGTTTGAACCCTCTGTGGGGTGTCAGGCAGAAGCATCTGACCTCAATTCCCTCACAGCTTTCTTGGCGTGGGGGAATTAAAAGCACTTTGCTGCACGTTCCGCCAATGAGCTCTGGGATAGACACTAGCTAACAACAACACATTAGCCAAAACATCTACAGCCTAAATTCAGCTTAAAATCAGAGTGATATACAACCTTAAATACAGCTTTATTACCCAACTAAATATTTGAAGCCTCACAAACAAGAGTATCATTTATGATCTTGAAGAATAAATTTCAAAATCCATTCAGACAGAGAACAAATGACTAAGAAATTTAAAAATCACCACTTATAAGGATTTATTCAATTGTGAGAAAACCTAAATTCTCAGATGGGAAAATTAGTCAATGCACTACAAATCTTATGTTGATGTCTTGAACATTAGAGGAGGACTTCAGACATTGACTGTGCCCCACCCAAAAAAATGGTACACCTCTACTTGATTCTCAAATACCCAACTCATTTTCTGTCACAAGATGTCATACACATAAATGATAAAACATGTTCATCTAAAGCAAAACTAATGACAAAAATACACTTATTTTTACAAAAAAAAGATAAAAGAAATTGTTAAAATGTACATAACGTATCTGAAACAGGCATACTTTTCACAGCCAAAGGGTTTGCCAGATACATTTCTTTTCAAAGAGGGGAAGAAAAAAGAAAAAAAACCGATAAAAAAAACAAACCCAAACTTGTGACAGGTGTAGGTGTGCAGCTGGGACATCCAAAACTGAAGCAGCCCTCAAATTAATTGGGCAAAGAGGGTCATTTTGGCAAGGGAGGGGTTCAGAGTGCTGAAGAGGAAGGGGCTAAAATGCCCAATTACAGTGAAACTGCGATGAAGCTTTCTGGAATGTCCAATGGCTCTGAAAAGTGATGAAACCAGAGTCCGTTCAAAAGTAAAATAGACTTTCTTCATTTGAAGAATTTAGTCATCAAATTTGATTTTCTTCCCCTGAGGCTTGGCTCCAAATCCACCACCGCCTCTCCCACCTGGAAAAAAGAAGAATATTAGAATACAATCTCAACCAATACCCGTCTACAGTATGTGATATATTCAACAACAACAACAACAAACAGGATTTGTATTCCGGCCGTTTTCCCCGCTAGTATGTGATATATTGTAAAATATATTCCAGCTGAGGGAGTTGTCAACCCAAACGGATACCAGGTATGGGAATATCTCTGTTCTCTTTTTGGAGAAAGGCGGGATACACCCAGTATAGATCGCCAGTCTATCACAGGGCGGAGCAGTCGGGGGAACAGTGTCTTGCTCAAGGACACCTCGAAATACTTCTCTGTATTTGTGGGGATCGGATCTAAAACTTTCCGATCGCCAGCCAACCGATCTACCTACTCAGCCATTTCACCCCTTTATGATGAACATTTATAATGTGAATGTGCATGAACGCCTGACCACCAGGCAAATTGATGTTCAAAGCAATTAGGATCTTTTGATTACTAAACCAACTACTTTCTCCTGAGCTATGCCATCCCTATCTTATAGACATATTCCAATATAAACAATTTTTATTCACATGAACATATATAAAGCATTGATCTTCAGAGGAAAAAGGTCCTCTCGGCATCCTGCAAGTAAAGCAGAACCGTTGCTTATCAACGTACTGGCTTCGAGTAAATTGTGTAAAGGAATTAAGACAATCACTGTTGATTATGGTTACAATGCCATGGCATCGTCAACCGCTTGTCAGGTCGCTGAATTAGTTTTATAATTAATTATACATCCCACTGCTCAAACAGATGGGCAGTGGGGTCGGTTCATGGAGATCTGAAAAATAATTTTTTATATCAACCGAGTAGTTCTGAACCCAACAAAGTTCAACGGTGACGGAGAAAAGCTACGTTCTGGAAAAAAAGATTTACTAGCCTTCGGGTAGAAATCACATAAACACTCACCTCCAAACCCACCACGTCCACCTCCACGACCACCTCCTCTTCCTCTTCCACCGCCACGACCACCAAACCCACCACGTCCACCTCTGCCACCACCACCACGACCACCAAATCCTCCACCGAATCCTCCACCACGGCCTCCGCGGAAGCCACCACCTTCACCCTTAGGCTTGGCATAGTCAAGGGTCACCCTGTTGCCGTCAATCTCGCTATCTTCCATGGCCTCTTTAGCTGCTTTGCAATCGTTTTCGTTGTCAAAGTCTACAAAGCCAAAGCTACAAAGGGAAGAGAGAAGTGTTTTAATTAGGACCAAAATAAAATTATTTAAGTGTCTTCTAGCAGTCACTATTTAGCATATTTATAATATTAATAGTAAAATATATCACTTCATTATCAAGAAAATGTAATTCTAATTAATCTTTTCAATGAACAAAACAGTCCAATGGAGAAATCGTTGGAAAACACCATGTTCGGTCTCCAGATACTCCATCATTGTATCCTTGTTTATTGAGAATGTTTTTAATAAGAACAAAGCTGTAATATGACCATCTAAAAGTGCAACTGCGGCAAATATGGATAAAGTGTGACCATGTACCAAGCTTCTACATCTAAAAATGGAACTGCATCATGGCTGTTTACAAGCAAACGAGTACCCCATATGACTTGGCCAAAGCCCTTTAAAATACTTGAGCGTTTCTCGATCTCGATCAACATTTGTCAAGTATGCCCCATACAATGTAATAGATGCTATCAGGGGTTTCCGTTGTTTTGATGGATTAAGTGTATCTCACTTGAAAAGAGGATATAAAAGACTTCAGCAGTCGTTAATTTACCTAAATCCATTTTAGTTTGGAGATCAGAAATTGGTTTGGTTAAAAATTCTGCAAATAAAATTGTCCCGCATCAGACATGGGCAACTCCCAACAAGATCGAGGTAGCTGCCTGTAAAACTGCGAATTGACTCTACTTCTCGTGCGAATCCATACACCATCACTGAAGGATGGAGAGGAGCTCATGAGAAGAGTTACAAGATAAATACATAAATAAATATCAAGCCTAGGTTTTTTTTTCCAGGGCAAGTAGTTTTTCTTGGCAATTGTTGTTAGTCTTTAACTGTGAGTTTTAAGGAACTATATAAAGCCTGTTTATCAGAACTCAATAGTCTTATCCTCATAGGGGACATCGACTGTCCTTTCTGACACTCTTGATCATAATAGGAAAAAAACAACGCCACCCATTTCTAAAAGTTCTTCAGAGGATCCCAACTAAACTAATTATTTTGCTTAATTTTTTTAATTTTTGTCTTTTTTGTTAATTTTACAATAAGTGGTTCTCAACTGTACTGCTTGGGGGTTGTATCCTTCTTTATAAGTTTAACAAGTACTTTCTCTGCTCATGACATTTCACATAATAGAGCATGGAGTATTTATCATTGCAAACGTGCTGCTATGACTGGACTAGGATGCCTTGATTGTTATTACCTACTGCTACATGCAGTCCCCATAAAGATCATCATTCATCCGTCCATTACCTACATAGGATGAGAATTAGCCTAGTGGATAGATCTGTCGTAATTGCATTCTATCCATCCCTCCATCGTAAATCCGGTGTTGTGTCAGATAATATGGTATATTTATTTTGAGCATTTACATTCTAGATGTTCATTAAACGCACTGATATTAATGTTATTATAAATTACACTAGCATTATAAATATTAACCCATCTTTTATGATTCATTTTGTAGTTCTGTTATCTTCTTAGTCGTATACGCTATAAATTATATTTCATTCCTTCTACTCTATTTCATTCAATCCAGTGAGGCAAATGTTTAATTTGTGATAATGGGATAAACAAATAAAATTGAGCTTTATTTATGCATTCCTGCAGCCAAATGTTTTGGATTTTGTTTAGATGATGTATCAGTTTGTCTCTTTCTAAATCTCTTGGTCACAAGACAGTGGCAGTGTAGGTTCACAGTCACTGTAATTTCACATTGGACAGCCTTTGAGGTGGTATTCGTCTCATGCCTTTAATCTACATTTCTACTCAGTTCCCCATTGGGATCACTATATCCAAATTTACCTAGTCATATGTTGGTCCAGCTATAAAGAGGATGAAGATTAGAAAGATTCCTGAACCAGATAACACACCTATTGTGGTGTTTAGGATATGGCAGTGGAGTTTTTTGCTAGGTAGTTTAACATGATTGTTAAATAAGGGGGTAGCATGGCTTAGTGGATCGAGTGGTTATCTAGCGGATAGTTGCAAGTTTGATCTTTGGTCCCCAAAAAGCCATTTAACCCCTAAATGTATTCTAATCTAAATTTGTAATTTTCCCCTTGTGGAACTGGAAACCTCCTTGACCTGATCCTGCTCCTGAACTGCTCCTCCTGCAATCGCACAGCAATCCCCCTGCACCCTACCATCCACCCCCACTGTCATTGCCTGCCGTAACCTCAGCTCCTTCTCTTGCTTCCGAAGTCACTGCGCTACATCACCCTCCTGAATCCTTCTCTGACCTTCCCACTGACTATCTCTCACCCTCTTCTCTCTATCCTCAGCACTTGACTCCCTCTGTCCTCTAGTCCCCAGCCTTGTCGCCCTGCAGTCCTCAGATGTTCGACCCTCTCCAAACCAACCGAGCAAGCCTACGTGCAGCAAAGGAAGAAAAAATCCAGGGCCCTATTTGACCTTTCTACTTCAATTGCAATTATAATTCAATAATTTCAATTGCAGCTCTATGTTGCAATCGAATGTATGTATGACTGTATGCATGTATATAAACATGCACACTTGTGTAATATATACATACCCAAATTTAAGGGTGCCCATCCCAACAACCCAGTTCAACCCCTTTATTGGAGGAAATTGACTAAATTTTTGCCCGTGTGAAAAATCTGCAGAGAAGCATGTTGATTTGTCCTGCAGCATGACACTGTTCCCCTAACTGCTCTGCTCTGTGAAGGACTAGTAATCTATTCAGGGTGTACCCTGTCTTTCACCCAATGAGGATTGTGATATGATCCAGTTCCCCCCAAGACCCCATTTCAGATACACTGTCGATGGATGGAAGACTTAAAATGGAGGACCGAGGTAACTCAATGGACGAGTGCAAGCCTATGCTTCATATAAATCTTAATCCAACAATTGGACAAAGACGGATGATCTGTGTTCATCCATCATTAACGGCTTGTCTTCAGTTGGATTGGAGAATCATACTGTAGTCCATACCAGTGATCACTAGGCAAAAAGCACAGAAACACACTTGGTCAGGGGTGCTCAAACCGTAGAGCATACAAGCTACAACACTTTGTGCTAAGTTTCCGCCCTGCGTGTCAATCAAGTGATGGGATGGATGATAGGCTGACATCGATTTTTTAACACTAAGAGATAGATCCACACTACCTTTGCGATCAACTGCTAGACCACAATTGACCCAAGGAGCACCCCTGATCTTTTGGGGTAGCACAGTGGTTGTCTTGCAACCGAAAGGATGCAGGTTCCACCCTTGCTCATGTTGAGGTATTCTTGAGCAAGACACTAAACTAATTAATCCCACATGGTTGCTTCCCACTGCTTCCACACAATAGGATGGGTTAGTCCCCTTGTGGAATTGACAAACACTAATAATCATAATTATTTAATTTTTTATGATTGCAGATTTTATGGAGTCATTGAAATAATAAAATATCAAGATATTACGTTAGGATCCATAAATGGAGAATTGTCGAGAAGAATTTGTGAAGTTAGATGTTTTATTTTAAATTTAAAATTTAAAAATATAAATTAAAAATATAGGGCACCGAGACTTACCATAAATAGATTAAAATAGCGTGTAAACCTCGCAACATTAAGGCTTAAAACCCCTAAAGCAACAGAAATTTAAGAACCTCAACACCTGAAAGAGGGCCGTTAATGAACCATCTGAAGACGTACCCTTTAGATGAACCCGTGTCACGGTCTGTGACTATTCTGGCTGCTACGGCACCTTCGAATGAGTCCCTAAGGGTCTGATCTGTTGTGTCTTCAGAAAGACCCTTGACAAAGAGGGTTTTTGTGGGACCTGGTGGCAAAGCAGAAAAAAACACAATCAAATTTAATTTGGCAATACAAGTCAAGTAGAAAATCATCATCTACTGGTAAATCTATACAAAGACCTACCAGAATTTCCTCTGCCCCCCTCTCCGTCTCTCCGGTTAGCACTGCCTTGACTGAACTCCAGTCTGATTGACCGACCTTCGATTTCTGTATGGTTGTTGTTCTCTAGGGCCTCCTTAGCATCTTCAACACTCTCAAACTCCAGAAAAGCAAAGCTACATTGTGGGGGAAAAGATTTGTTTATTTTAAACTTTATATCTCAAATCAGGACTTTGAATAAATTAACCTAATCATCTCTGGGGCTAGTGGATGTTGCAAGGGAAAGGAAAGCTTGGAGGTCCCGGCTGATATCTGCTACCTCCGCGACCCGACACCGGATAAGCGGTTGACGATGGATGGATCTCTAGGGCTGACTCAAATGCTTCAAAGCCTCTGATAAGTGCCAAAGTAATTGATGGCAAAATCAGCTCTATCACTTTTCACTATAAATTATAATGTATTGCAACCGTTTAAAATGGTTGTGTAAATCTAAAACCTTATACAATGTAATCAGCTACAGAAAGAAAAACTGAAAGGATGAATTGCCATGCGAGAATGAAAAGTTGAAGATACTAAAGTAAACATGAACCTCATAAATATTTTAATAATGGACTCACCCTTTAGCTCTACCATTGTTCTGAGGAATCCGGATTGAAACTGCTTTTTCAAATGTGGATTGAAGGTCATCCTCTGTGGCACTAAATGCCAGATTATTTACTACAAGTACTTTGCTTGATGCTCCAGCAGCTACAAAAGAGAGAAAAGTCAGACCAGGTAGGAAATGTTAGGGAAATTTCTTGAATCTTAGATCATGGGCCAAATCAGTACTTGACTATCACTGAAATCTTCAAAGAGATTCAGGAGCTGAAGTTTTCATCACATCTAGCCCAATCATCATGAGATGCACAGGTGATGTTTAAAATAAATGAATTGCCATGCCAGATATGAAGCTCAAATACGACATGTTTTTCTAGGTGATACTCAACCCACAGTAGGCTACCATCAACAGTTAACCAGATTTACCAATCTCTTAAAAAGATTTAGATTAGGGATTTTTTTTTAAATCACAAAAAATGCACATTTTAATTAAGTTTTGTGAATATTGTATGTGCTGGCAGTCTCATTGTATACAACAAGTTTTATATTACATTTTTATTTTGGCCAGAGACAACAGCTTGACGGTTAAATCTTTACATTTGACTCTAAAATATTCATAAATATGCGTTCCTCGTTAGTGTAGTGGTGAGTATCCCCGCCTGTCACGTGGGAGACCGGGGTTCAATTCCCCAACTCAAAAATGCAGAGGAATCCAAATTTTCCCTCGTGAGACTGATAGAGGAATCATCATCATCATCCCCAGTTTAGAAAGTCCCAAATATAAATAGAATATAAGTATTCTAGGAACTGAGATTCAAACATTTTCAAAACGCACAAAAAGGAGCTTACATGGTGCCTTGACCCCCTTCCTGCTCTTATCTCCTATGAAGTCCACCATGATGGATCGTCCTTGTACATCAGCACCCTGGGCCTGTTCCATCATCTTCTCTGCTTCGGCCTCACTTTTGAATTCTATATAGGCAATCCTGTTCAACAATTAAAATACATTATCTTGACGTCTTTAATTCCTCGAATTACAATTTTTTCTCCTCTGAACGCTGAGAAATTGCCACACAGTGAATATACCCCTATACGAATTTATAGTCTGTCTTTAGCTATGAATAAAAATTTGCTTTGCATCAGTTCTACCTGTAGTACTACAAATCTAGTTTACTTGATTGTACATTTTCCAGCCAGAGACCTTGTTGATCACTGACAGCATCGACTAAAACAGAACACCCACTTCAAACAAATAATTTCTCCTTCATATCTAAAATTCTTCAAACTTTTTTTCAATGGGTAATATTGTACGCAATTTCAATCAAACTTAACACAATTTTCTTCATTGCTTATAAAATCTTCTCACCCTCTGTTAGAACCATTTTGGCCAGGTGGTACCCTTATCTCAGTGGCATCCTCAAAGACTTCTTTCAAGTCCTCGACTGTGGTAGTGAAGGGGAGGTTCTTCACAAACAGTGTCCGTGCTTCTCGCTCTTTTGGAAGAACAAAAACAATTATAGTGACAAATTTCCCTAAACTTGAAATCACATTAGAAGAGAGTTCTCCAATGGGTTTTCAAGACCAGGAATTATCTACCTTTCTTTCCCTCTTTTGAAGTCCCTTTGCTGTGAGCTTTGTCTAGTTTCACCTCCTGGCCCATTAACTTTTTACCATTGAGCTCCATGGCCATCTGCATGTCCTCCTCAGATGCAAAATCCACATATCCAAATTTCCTGCAGAAGAAAGAACTGTTAAAGAAACTGGACTATCATCTACACATTATTTGTTTAAGACAAGGTTGCTATACCGAGAGCACTGGAGCCGTGGTAACACAGCAGCGGAGCATAACTGCGCAAACCAATGAACTAAATCTTGTTGGTTCAAACCCACCTAGGAGCATCAGGAAGGTATTCTGACACAATTCCTCAAATTCAGTGTAAGTTTGTCAACCCTGATCATAACACCTAAAAATGGACCTCTTTACGTAAAATGGAAATAGCTTCTTCGAAATTGACTAGCATCTATGAGTGCCAGCATCTGAGGATAGAATCAGTTGATAAAATCCCTCCTACTGAAGACATTTTTTGGATTTGCTCTACCTTGCTACATAACCAAGAATAGAGGGGAGTACTTTTATACTCAATTATTCTAATATAGATGTTTGCTTACTGCAGGGAACTTACTTGGATCCTCCTATCCTGACGTCCTCAATTGTAAGGCTTTTCTTTGAGAAGAAACTTCTCAAACCATCTTTAAGTTCATCAAATTCTTTGTTGGAGTTCAAGTTTCCAACAAACAGACAGAAGCCTAAGGAAGTTAACATTTTAGTACACTTCAACATTTACAAAGGACGCTTTAATTTTTCAAATTGAAAGATTCAGAGCATTTGAAAGGTGACATCACACATCAGTATTAAGTCCCTTTTTGATCATCATTAACTCTTTTCAAACACAACAAAAAATAATAAGAATAGTTTCACCTTCACTTTCTGACTTAGCCTTCTTCGCAGCAGGTGTGTCCCCATCTTTCTTACCCTCTGCCTTTCTCTTTGCAGATGTCGCTTGGCCTTCTGCAAAATGAAATGTTTGCTTAGCTCTAGAATACCATTGGGGTCAAACTGGGATTTAACTGTCCACCGAGTTCCTTATCACCCTCACTCACCATCATCTTCTTCCTCATCTTCCTCATCATCTTCCTCATCTTCATCATCCTCCTCCTCTGACTCTTCCTTAGCTTTCACCATACCAGCCTTCTTTGCTTTGGCAGCTGCTGGGGGAGGTGGGGCCGTGTCCATCTCTTCCTCAGAGTCTAGAATCCACATAGTCGTGTTTCAAGAAGTAAAAATCAGGCTCAGAAGGAAAATGTCCTTGCATATACCATGTAATAATGATTTAGCTACGAGCTTAATCCTCATCTGTTGTCTAAAGCAGCTAGGGGAAACCCTGTCGTGAATTAATGAAATCAACTGGTATAAATTCATGGGTGGAGCAAATATATGGGTTAGACTGCACACCAAATCCCGAGTAATGTAACAGATCCTGATATCACTTTTTGTAGTGTAATTCAGAGTTGGCCATCACGATCACAGGCAACAAAGGAAATTTGGACACCAGAGGGTCATGATCACTATACACACACAAACAGGATCATGATCACTATGATAAAATAAATTCACTGGAATTCCTCTAGAGGGCCCCTGGTCTCACCCTCATCAGCATCCTCTTCTTCAGATGATTCTTTTGCAGGCTGGGCCTTTACTTGTTGGGTCTT
The DNA here is from genome assembly GCA_900302585.1 of Regalecus glesne. NCBI lineage: Eukaryota > Metazoa > Chordata > Actinopteri > Lampriformes > Regalecidae > Regalecus > Regalecus glesne. The sequence goes on along the minus strand of OMLC01007647.1, from coordinate 18,218 downwards.
GGCAGCAGGAGTAGCTTTGGGAGGTGGAGCCTCCTCTTCAGATTCATCTGGGGGGATGGAGGAGGACCTATATAAATCTCTGCAAATTTATTTTTTCTATGCAACAGCCCATTCAGAATATCCTATCCTTTCTATGTCACAATGTGCCAGCGTTTGAGGATAGAACCAGCAGATGACAAACTCACTGGCACCGAAGACATAGCACTGGGTTTGCTTTACCTCCGTACATACCACACATGAGTACTGAGCAACAGCATGTATGCCAAGAAATGGAGGATACATTTCTATGGAATTATTGTGCATTCTTCAGACACAAACAAGAAATTGACGCGTTTACAAACGCTGCAGTTATATACCACCTTGACTCAAGATCGTGATTTTCATTGGACGTTCTCCTACAAGTTGACATAAGATTCTAGCTAAGGGATTCTTTTTTCATTTCAAAGGCAGTTGGTTACGTGTAAATTGTTATTTAAATGTTAACATGTTTCATCTTGGAGAGATTAGTTTCGCACAAGTTTGTGATGTTTCCCCTACTGTGCTTTACTCTTGATGCTGTAACACAACAATTTCCCCCTGTGACGGGGGAATATCATATCTGTTTCCATTCTGTCATGACCATTATGAGTAAAATGTGCAGGATTTCACTTAAATGCAGATTTCTACATCTTTCTTGATGAATGTTCATTAATTCAAATAAGGGAATCACAAAAGGTTTATCAATTCAGCTATGTAAAGAAGAAGACCCATCCTTCAACTAGGGATAATGTAAATAATTTACTTAAGGTAAATCCGTCAAAAACTCAAAACCACTGAATACACAATCAATGGCCGATTTACATGTGAAACAATAATTCGTTTTTGTTTAGTTGTGATGTAACTATAGTTTATTAGGGTGAGGATGCCCACAGTCAAGAGTGAAGATCTTTCCTGTGTATGAGTTATGATCTGTGTCATGTGAGTGTCCAGAAGAGCGTATTTGGCTTTTTGTGATAATTCTACTTAATTAGAAAACACAAAGGGGTCCACTACCTTCATCATCATCCTCATCATCAGATTCCTCAGTCTTTGAGGGAGTTGCCTTAGCTGGTTTGGCTTTAGCTTTTGCGGCTTTAGCTGGTGTGGCTTTTGCAGGGGCCTTCTTTGGTGGAGGGGCTTCTTCTTCAGATTCTTCTGTAGATCAACAGATAAAGGGTTAAGTAGTAAATCATGACAATGGAGAATTACAAAGTTGAGTCATTTAGTATCAAGTAGCATAGGACTTTAGCTTTAAGTAGTTGCTATGTGTGAGGAAATGTATATTCTCATTCAAGTAACTGATGCAGCTGTTCTGGCCGTTAACCTTTGTAAACCACAGCAGTAATGTTGAAATAATTTTGACGTAGTTGAGACAATTGATCTACGTCTAAACCTCTATATGAGTCTCCACAATAACTGGATGACTTCATATGGACTACCAGAATTACCGTCATCATCATCTTCATCGTCATCATCGTCGTCATCTTCGCTCTCTGCCTTTTTTGTCGCTTTACCATTTTTTGCGGTAGGGGTTGGTTTTGCCGGCGTGGCCTTCTTCATTACCTTTGCCGGTGGTGTCTAAAAAAAACAATATATCTGAAAACCCTTAAGCAGAAACCTGATAGCCTTTACAAACTCCGTAAACAATTTAAATAATTGTACCTCTTCCTCCTCATCACTGCTTTCCTCCTCGCTGGATTCCTCCTCTACCTCTTTGGGAGGCGGAGGGGCCTTTTTCTTTGCAGGTGTTTTGTTTGCTGCCTACAAAATGACATATCCAGCAATATAAATAAATAACACCATATATGAATACAGTTAACCTGACATTTGGATTAATAAGACCGTGTTCTAGGTCGTTTACACCATCAAGTTTAGCAACATGCTCAGTACCGCGTGACATTTGGAGCAGGCGCAAAACCCACGTGGAACGCACAACGACGGAAAGCTAACTAGCGTACCCACCGGGTTTACGAACCGTTCGACTACCATTTAGGTACACAATAGTTTATCAATATTATCGAACAAAAGCAAGTCCATGAACGGTAGATCATGAAAAAGGATAGAGTAACTTTCCAAAGTGATAATCATTAATGTGTTTATCGACAGTGCCATTTTAGAGAACGCGTAGCAAAGGTGCTAGCTTCAATTTTTTTTAACATGCCAATACCCACTGATGACATTTCTGTAGAATAATATACAAGTAATCAATGTAATTAAAGCACATTGGTAATACGATCTAGTTTAGCTAATAAATGCAAAGCCACCGGGCTTAAATAGATTTAAAATCGCTCTTTACACGCGAACGCGCATGCGTGCCATTTTGAGTCGCTCGTCTCCAACAGGCCCGGCAGCCTACGGCAAGGAACGACAAGGAACATGGCTGATCCGACGAGGGACGAGATATCCTCATTTAAGCTTCACAGCAATTCACAGCAAATACTTTGATCTAAACAAGAATATTTCAACAAATAAAAGCTAGGTAATTAAAGAAACAAAACCAAATCACAAAAATATCTCATATTTTCCCTGAGCAAATTTCACATCACGACGCATTTAATCAAGTGTTATAGGCCCGTGTCTCGCGTAAACACAGCTTCACATCGCAGTGAAGATACGAACCGTACAAAACAAAAAAAACCTACGTAAATCTTACCTTTGCTAATTTCACCATAATTCTAGTGTGCGTTTCAACGTCGAAACACAGAAAATGGACGTTTGCGATGAGGTTTCAATAAAAAAAACACAAAACGTTTTACTGGTGCATGCACGTGGCTCAACCTACTCCAGTGAACATTGAGATAGAAAAGACAGAGAGGCCGGCCACGCGCACCCTTGCCTCCCCTACTCTGCGCGTGCACGAGCTCCTCGCCCACGAGGCGCTTTCGACCAATCACCTCGGAGCTTCTTGTGTGCGCCTGCGCCCACTACGGGTGTCACGTGTATACGTGTCGAGCACACATGGCGTATCGCGTCGTTAGAAGCACGCAGGGGGAACGGCTTATGGTCTCTCTACAGGAAACGAAGGCACTTCTTCTATCGCTCAGTCAATCAAGCAATTAAATGTCGTTCTCCTCAGACATATAGATCCCCATCAAATATATATATATATATATATATAAGTAGTTCATAAGTCCACAATGTTCGAAACCTATACAGACATTTGTTCGTCATACTTAAAGTTCCGCAACACAGCGTGAACTGTGCGAACATTATTAATCACATACATATGACCTATACTTCTCCATCTTGAAAGCTTGAGGAAGATGCTGAATCCATTATCATATGCTACCTGCAGGTTTTTTATTTCATTTTACTCTAACGGTGATCATTAGTTTCTAAAAATAAAAATTGTCCTAGTCAAGTCGTTTCATTTGTATAGCCCATTATAACCTATACATTTAATACACTTGTGTATAACTCCTATAGTCACCCGGGAAAGCTCTGCGGGGGGGGTTTCAATGTCTTGCTCAAAGACAACACGCTTTCTGAGGAAGACAGGGATCGAATCGTCAACCTTCAGATTACTACTGACCTGCTCTTCACTTTGAGCGACGTCACCCCCTAATGGTTAACACAAGTGGTAATGGCACAGTTGGGCTCGTTTATTTCCACAGAAGTACATAAATAACAAACAGAGAAGGCTGTAACAGAGAAAACCAGGCAAGAGAAGAGGAGGCCCAAAGAAGAGGTTTATGGATGTGCCTTGTGTGACAGAGGAAGATGCAGATGACATAATCCTCCAATTGGTTTCACACAGAAAAAGGTGAATCAGTTCATCTGGACGAGAAGTGAAGAGTATGTCTCGTTAAACTGAGCTGATTCACATTTTTCATGATTCCCTTACCTGGATTATTGAGCATGCATCAAAACACTCCTGATGGCTGTAATTCGCCATAAAACAGAGAAGTCTGGAAGATATAGATGCTCTGCTTTGGCGACCCCCAACGGTAGCAGTCAAGAGTTGTAACTCGTAGATTGTCAAACAACCCATATCGTCATAAAACACGATTCCACCGATGGCTTTAATCTGTCATTTTGAAACAGCCCACTGGAAAATAATTGAACCTCTAAGTGAAGTGGCAAAATCACTCACGACTTTCCTAACCCAATGTTCAACAGTAGGTATCTTGTGCCATAGTATAGCGCCATAGTTTACAGCTGTTGATTTTAGCCATTTGGTCAGAACCACCTGCCACCAACAACGTGCAACAAAGAGCATGTGTTCTCACGGAATTGAATCCTGTAGTCGAGCCGATTGACCAGTCCACTACAAAATAGTGGGATAGTATGTGGGTGAGGGGGGAGTAAAGAAACTATTACGACTGCTGAAGTTTGAAAATGACTTCAGACTGTTGCTTTCTTACCAGCAAACCCAAAATAAAAAAATGGTGTTTTTTATTTGTTTTTTTGTTTTTACCTCAGTGGACGAATTGAGATCTAATACATTTCAATTCAGCAAGTTATTCCAAAACAAGTCTATATATTATTCCTAATGGAGAGCATATTTGAATTATTGCTCTCCAAACCACAGGGGAGCAGTATTGGACATCTCATCGAGACATCTCAGGGGCCTGAGGTAGCCCTACTGTTGAGTGAGCGTTTTGGGAACTGATGAGCCAGATCAAAAATAAGGTGAATTGGTTCAACTGGATGAGAAGTTTATTCAGAAACCTTTCATCACTCAAACAGAAAGTACTATTCCCAGAGGGTTGAGGAATATTCACAATCACAGTATTGCAGGAAGACCACGATAGACCATCTGATGAGCCAGATGCTGCAGGGCGTCAGGAAGGGCATCTGGACTTAACCCCCCATGCTCCATCTATGTCTATGTCCACCCCCACAACGTAGGGAGTAATCTTGAAATGTAAAAAATAAACATCTCATCTACATACCTATTCAGAATCAGTTTAAACCTGGGTCACAAAAAGAGGTGAATCATTTCAACTTGATCAGAAGTTTATTAAGAAACGTTTCGTCACTCACCAGGTGACTTCTTCAGTCTGAGCTGAAAACAAACATCCCCCTCCTTATAAACAGTACATTGATACCACACAACAATAGGCTGGTTTCATATGCACGTTGGGTGATCAACTGCACATTCAGTGGCAATGAGCACCAATCACAAAGGATTAGGGATTATTTGCAATCACTGTATTGTAAGATGACAGATGTACTCTCAGCCCACCCCCCCTATTCAAAGACTGTCATTTCCTCGACCTGCCCAAGGTGAGAGATGCCGGGTGGGTGTGGGGATACTCATAAGTCCCCAGGTGAGTACCACTAAATTGTAGTTTAACTATGTGGATATGAGGGTCACCTCGGGGGTCTGACTGTTGTCTGTGCCTATGCACGAACAGTACCTCAGTATATTCAGCCTTCTCGGAGACCCAGAGTGGATCCCTGCATGGGGCTCCGGTAGGGGACACTGTTTTTTTACTGGGAAATTTCTATGCACATGTGGTTAATAATGGAGACACTTGGAGGGTCGTGATTGGGAAAAATGGCCTCCCTGATCTGAACGTGAGTGGTGCTTTATTGTTGGACTTACGAGCTAGTCAGGGATTGTCTGTAACAAACAACATGTTTGAACATAAGGATGGTCATAAATGTACATGGTACCAGGGTACCTTAGGGCAAAGGTCAATGATAGATTTTGTTATCGTGTCATGTGACTTAATGCCATGTATTTTGGACACTTTGGTGAAGAGAGGAGCAGAGCTGTCAACTGACCACCATCTAGTGGTGAGTTGGGTCAGGTGGAGAGGGAAGCCTCAGGACAGACCTGGTAAACCCAAACGTATAGTGCAGGTGAACTGGGAACGCTTGGAGGAGGACTCTGTCAAGAAGACCTTCAACTCCCACCTACAGCAGAGCTTTTCTGACATCCCTGTGGAGGTTGGGGACATTGAACCAGAGTGAGCTATCACAAAAAGAGGTGAATCAGTTCAACTGGATCAGAAGTTTATTAAGAAACGTTTCGTTACTCACCAGGTGACTTCTTCAGTCTGAGCTGAAAACAAACATTATCCTCCTTATAAACAGTACCTTGATGCCACACAACAAGAAAATAAATGATTCCCTTATCAGTGCCACAAGGGGACATTTTGATTTCTCTTCATTTTTGACCCAACCTATGTTGTATATATAGGAGCAGTGAGATGCCAACATATGGCGCTCGGGGAGCAGTTAGGGGTTCAGTGTCTTACTCAAGGACACCTGGACATGCTGTATGCAGGACCGGGGATCGATCCTGCAACCTTCCGATTGCCAGATGACCGCTCTACCCACTGAGCTATGCCGCCCCAGTAGGCTGGTTTCATATGCAAGTTGGGTGATCAACTGCCCATTCAGTGGCAATGAGCACCATTCACAAAGGATTGGGGAATATTTGCAATCATGGCATTGTAAGACGCCGACAGATGTACTCTCAGGCCACCACCCCTATTCAAAGACGGTCGTTTCATCTCAACATAAATGGCCTCCTTCACCTCTCTTTCAAACCAGTGTTCCTCCCTATCAAGGATGTGAACATCATCATCCTTGAAAGAGTGGCCACTAGTCTGTAGATGGGGGTAGACCGCAGAGTCCTCTTGGCTAAGAGGATGGAGCAGCATAGGAGAGCCAACACGTCAGGCCAGGACTTGGTGGTCTACAGCTAAGTTAAATACAAGTGCTTTGCTGCTTGTATTTAACACTGACAAGCACTCATCGTATCACCTTAACTGGGTCCCCGGTCTTAAGTCTCCAACTTAATTTTGACTGGCCTCATCTGAGGAATTTCAGTGTCTCCACATCATTTGAAATGTCTTGATGCATGCTCAATAATCCAGGTAGGGAAATCACAAAAAGAGGTGAATCTGTTCAGCTGGATCAGAAGTTTATTTAGAAACGTTTCGTCACTCACCAGGTGACTTCTTCAGTCTGAGCTGAAGGCAAACATTATAAGGGGGGGGATGTTTGCCTTCAGCTCGGACTGAAGAAGTCACCTGGTGAGTGATGAAACGTTTCTAAATAAACTTCTGATCCAGCTGAACAGATTCACCTCTTTTTGTGATCATTTGAAATGTTTTTTTTCATTCATTATTGTGAGACTGCAGCCAGTATCTATCTCAAAAGTGACACTTTGCACTGGGATTTTGCAGATAGATCATGGGCATTTTTTGTTGGCGGTCTCTGCCGCTACAGCAATTGACAAGGCTTCATCAAATGTCTTCTGCCAGGAGCCGTCTTCGAGTCTGGTACTCATTAATCCCAGAGACAATCTTATCTCTCAACATCTGCTGTAAAGGGTCAACCTAAGTACCGTCTTGCACCAGCCAACACAGCTCTGGCACATACTCCATTATTGATTCATCAGACTTTGAATTTTGGAAATCAGACGTGTATCTTTGTAAAATTTCACTTGGTTTTGGGTCAAATCGATTTTTCAATAGCACTAAAAGTTAACGGTAGGATTTGTCCCAAGGCTTGTCTGGGCTGAGAAGGTTCCTCATCAAGCTATAGCTTATGTTTGCGCTCCGACGACACTTATGAGCATGACTGTCTATCTCCATCACCAATGGCATTAGTTGCAAAAAACTGATCTATTATTTCACAACACTCTTCCCAGTTTTGATTTTTGGAATCAAACGTTGCGAGCGTGCCAATGGTAGCCATTTTCACTATTTCTATCTCCCCGTTTTTAGCCAACAACAAAATCCTCCTCGCTTAGCTAGCTAGCAACCACCACCGAGTGCTAACCAACTAGACCCGTCTTGTTGCCGTCTGCTTGATCCTAACCGGCATCCGTGTCTTCTTCCAAAGACCTTTTTCCATCACCAAAAAGGTGTTGTATCTTATAAAGAATGGATCCTCCTCAACATCTCAAACTTAGTTCAACATTTTACTGACTCAAAGCACCATTACAAATTACATCCGGACACGTTCACTTGACTCACCCTTCTTCTGCCTTTACAGAACACACACACTGACAGCATTACATCGCTGTCTAGGGGACTCTTCTACAATAACCCAGATCAATTTACTCTACAACAGGATTAACCAACGTAAGTATGACTATGTATTATTAATACATAGTCATACTTACAGTCTTCCTAGCCCTTGTCATGTTATGGGTTAGTACCATTGGAACTGCAATTCCTAGCATGCCCTGTAGAGTTGAGCGTAAGCACTTACCTGTTAGTTGCTGGTTGTAGGTGTAAGAATTTAACAGATGCGTCTATGTACAGCACTAGCGAATAAAGAGTAAATGACCAGTATTACGCTTTGTTTGATTTATCCAACAAACATAACATAGAGTCAGAAGTAGTCGTTGGCTAGTATTGTCAGTTGTGAAGAAAATACTCTGTGATTTCCCATGGGAGAGCCATGAGTGCGGAAAAAATAAAAGTTCACCGATCGTGTGAGTAACAAGGAAAAAACACGATGCTGGCTAGCTAAAATAATGGATATCTGCTAGTGCCAGTTATGGTGAAGAGAGAGAGGAGCAATTAGCACATGAAGATGATAATATTATTCTCGAACACAACCACCAATAGTAATTCAAGTTGTGGAAATCCTGGTACCTGGATGTGATGTCATGAATACATTAAATCCAACTCTATGCATGTAGTTGACTGATAATCTTGGCGACTCCAGCATATGGCAACCTCTTCAAGCAAATATTTAACATATTCTCAGCAGCAAGTGGAGCAGGGGGTGAATGTGAAAAACGGAAAGCTTCCATCTTTTGTCTTGATGCATGCTCAATAACTGTGACTTCCATCTTTTGCGTATTACGCGGGAAGAGGCTCTGAATATGTGTTTTGGGGGGGCATAGCTCACTGGGTAGAGCGGTCGTCTGGCAATCGCAAGATTACAGGATCGATCCCCGGTCCTGCATATAGCATGTCGGGGTGTCCTTGAGCAAGACACTGAACCCCTAACTGCTCCCTGAGCGCCATGTGTTAGCAGCTCACTGCTCCTATACAATAGGTTAGGTCAAAAATGCAGGGAAATCCAAATTTCCCCTTGCTCGACTGATAAGGGAATCATATTTTCATAAAAAAAGTTTTCAGCTTGATGAGGATACCCTAATGTTGACAGCACTAGTAGCCAAGTTCGAAGAATATTTTGTGCCAAGTCAGAATATAATGTTTGATAGGTGCAAGTCTTTCACCCATGATATCAATACTTGACAGAGCTTCACACACGGAGCAAAACATGACTTTTGAAATCTAAGGGACTTGCTAGTCAGAGACAGGATAGTCTCTGGAACAGTAAACAATGCACTCAGAGAAAGACTCCTACGTGAGACTGGACTAACACTAGAAAAATGTGTTAGCATGTGTAGAGCAGCATAAACCACCTGTACACATGCCAAGGAGCTACACCGAGGGGAAACAACAGTGCATGCAGTGAAAAAAAACAGTGGAAAAGGAAACATTCACCAAAGAAAAGAATGCAAAAGAGAAAACTGTAGAGTTCAAGTGTGGTAAATGTGGAGGCAGTCACAAGCCCAAACCATATCCAGCATATGGCAAGTCCTGCAACCACTGTGGAAAGAACAATCACTTCTCAAAATGCTGTAATGCGACTCCAAAGCAGAAAGTCCAAACAGTTGAAGAAAAGGAGGAGGAATTAATGGTGGACAGTGTGTAGACTTGCGGAGCTGACAAAGTTGCATGGATTGTGCCAATAGAGGTGAATGACACAATAACACCATTCAAGCTCGTTACAGGAGCCTAGGTAAACCTGCTGTTGATGGACTACAAAATACTTACCATAAAGAGTAAGATCCATCCTGTAAAGATGACGGGATATACTATAGAAAACATACCAGTCAAAGGGAGTGGCATAAAAACCTCGAAAATCAAAGGACAACAGATCAAGACACAGCTACTGATTGTGGATAAGAATGTACAACCCATCCTCGGATTCAATGCATGCAAAAAAACTCAATCTGGTCAAGAGAGTGTTTGTAGTGCCATCACCAAAGACAGCAAATCATCATGACTCACTTATGGAGGAGCGCAAGGACTTTTTTGAAGGACTCTGATGTTTACCTGGAAAACATAGAACACGTGGATGAAAGTATCTCTCCAAGGGTGCATCCCCACAGGAAGGTTTCATTCACTGAGGGAAAAAGTGAAAGTGGAACAGGTACGCATAGAGAAAGTGGAGGTCATGAAAAAAATCCATGAGCCTACCGAGTGGGTCAGTTTGCTGGTCATAGTGCACGGGAAGAATGGTGCTTTGAGGATTTGCCTTGACCCAAGGGACCTCAATAAGGTAATCAAAAGAGAGCTTTTCAAGTTACCAACCAGAGAAGAAATTGCACAGTTTGCTGGAGCCACATGTCTTGATGCATGCTCAATAATCCAGGTATGGAAATCACAAAAAGAGAGGAATCAGTTCAACTGGATCAGAAGTTTATTTAAAATGTTTCCAAATAAACTTCTGATCCAGTCGAACTGATTCCCCTTTTTTTGTGACTGGAGCCAAATGGTTCAGTAAACTGAATTCTTCGTCTTGTTTCTGGCAGCTAAAGCTAGAAGAAGAGAGCTCTAAGCTTTGTACCTTTGACATGCCTGAGGGCAGCACCGCTTTCTTTGTCTGCCTCATGGCATCTTGTCGGCACCTGAGGTCTACCACAAGACCATGTATATGTTATTTGAGCACATACCAAGAGTCGACACCATGATGGATGATATAATGGAAAGGGGTTCTACTCAAGAAGAACACACCACAAGGCTGAGACAAGTGCTCAACAAGACAAGAAATGCCAACCTACAACTGAATAAGGACAAATGTGAGTTTGGAGTGAAAACACTTACTTTACTTCATGAGGCAGGGGTAAAGCCAGATCTGTGCCTAGCAGACCTTACTATAACGTAGGAGCCAACTTGTTTGACTGGAATGCAAAGAGTTACATAGTGGTCACAGACTGTTTTTATAACTATCCGGAAGTCAGAGAACTGCAATCCACATCAAGCAAAGCAGTCATCAGCTAGCTTAAGACTGTGTTGGCAAGATACAGGATTCCTTATGAACTGTATACAGACAATGGCCCACAGTTTTTGAGCTGCAAGTTCACTTCCTTTGCCGAGGAGTGGTGATTCCAACACTCTACTCCAAGTCTAACTTACCCAAGATCCAACGGCTTGGCGGAAAGCTCTGTAAAGACAGTCAAAGGTCAGATGAATAAGGCCAAGGACAGAGATGGCTTTCAGAAAAGCCTGTTGATCTACCGGAGCGCACTCCTGCAGAAAGGCTGCCCAAATGCTGATGGGTCGACGCATTTGCTCCAACCTACTGATCAGTGAGGACTTATTGAAACCCAAGGATGCGCACAAGGTCAAGTACACAATGGAGAGAGAAAAAGAGAAACAAAAACAGCTACATGACAGGTCAGTGAAACAACTACCTGCCTTTAAGCCTGGAGACAGAGTACGTCTCAGAGACATCTCAACAGGCACGTGGAGACAGCGAGGACATGTGGAAGAGGAAGTTGCTCCACGTTCCAGCAGGATCCAGATGGATTATGGATTGTCCCTGAGGAGGAATCACACTTATCTTCAATCATAACTGACTGATGGAAAATCAACAGCTCAGGAGAAGGAAGTTCAACAAGACACTTCAAAATCTCCAGAACCATCCAACAGTGAGCAAGACCACACTGACAATGGTCTAACAGCAGTGTTCAAGTCACTAGCTGCTGAGAGACTTTCTAGGCCAGAGAGACATGTGCAGCCACCTCAGAGGCTGATTGAGTATTGCTGAAAGGAAAGAGGACTGTTTATACTCATACTTTTTTGTCAATTATACACTTACCTAGAGCTGCTTAAAAGAAAAAAGAACCGTTTATGGTGATACGCCTACCTTTACTTACCTTCATTTATTCAAATGAATAAATATATCTGATGACAGTGAATGTTTATAGATATTGTGTAGATTATATTCTCTTAAGTGGATATGATAGAAGTGGGGGATACAGAATGTTTACATAGTAAAGGGATAACAGATATGACTTAACGTTATTTGAGAATTCACACATGCCTCCTTTTCTTTTGTGATGTGATGAATTAATAACGTTAGAACTGCAGTTCCCAGCATGCTCTTTAAAGTTGAGCATGCGCATTTACCTTTTAGTCGTTGGTTGAAAACGCAGTAGTTCGAAATAAGTCTGCACAGCACCGCTGAATAAAGCGTTAAGAAGTAGTATTACGCCTTGGTTGATTTATTCAACGAAAATAACAACCCTTTTAAAGTTAAGTATTTGTAATTATTAAGTAACACTATAAGTGCTAGGATACCACACAAAACATGACGAAAACATAAACGTTAAGGGTGAAACACTCAAGTGGACAACCGGAAAGCAAAGCAGCTTGTTCACTACGTGTTAAAGCGTGTTCGTGCCGCCAAATACCAAACTCCAGAGATCAGTTGATATTAACTCGGGAAGCCATTGTTCAATAGAGTATATAAAAGAAGGTTTCCCAAATAGTTTGCAGGTCATAGTTAACGGGTTTCCAAAGACAGATTACACATTACAGACATAGTTGAAGACGTAAAGCATCAGCAAACTCGTGTCGAAAAATGCGTCGGTATTCGACGTAATTCTTGATGAGAATATGGATATAAACGACTCTACATCTAGCAGTGGTTACAATATTTTAACAAACAAGGCGTTCTCTAAACAGGTAAGATTGAATTGATTTTCTTTCGTGTCCTAGCAATTTTCCTTCATTTGCATTGTTTTGCGTAAATGCAGATCTTTGGGTATGCGGAATTTAGACTGGGAAACAAACAGCAGCAGCAAACAAATAAATACATAAATGCTCATCATAAAAACGCATTTAGGTCTTTGATCTTTTTCTTTCTTTGCAAAGTGGCACGCAACGATGAAAATGCTGCCAACCCCTGGTACAGAGACTAAAAAGCAATGACTTCAGGTGCGTGTAAACGCTGTGGGAAAGACTGTTGGTAGGAGAATGTGGATTTCTTCGTCAATATAGCACACAGTGAGGACTGTATTGCCTCAAGCCACTACATTATTCATCCCTACTGATTGCACATACTCAAAACCATTAGTAACATTTCCTTTTAATTAAACAACGAGTTCAAATTGGCCCTCTGTCACCGCACTAGCCCAAGCCAACACTATCAAAGTCTTTGTTAAGCATGAAGTGAAATCATTGTATCACATTTTCCCCCCTCTGTTGGTTAATTACCTAGTTAGCTCACATTTACAATGCCCTTCATATCCTCAACTGAGAGACCTCCATCCTCAGGCAGTGGAATGGCCTTGTTAAAACACTGGGCATTGCTGTAGATTGTCTGCACATATTGGCTCCACCTACTGATATGGATATGTCTACCACTCACATACAGGGCAGGCCAAAATGGTGGCATTGTTTGGTAGATATAAAGCTAAATACAAATCACATGGGGTGAGAAGGCCATTGTGTTTTTTGTGGTGAATAGTGTATCATGACAACATGTAATGCAAGACCACTCCTTGGATGTGGTTGTCATTCCCAAAATGTACTTCTGTGAACAATACACAAGACAAAAAAGGGAACTGAAAGAGCTATACCATGAAAGAGGTCAAAGATATCAATGGAACTGTTCAGCGCAGAGCAAGGAGCCACACCTTAAATGACATTGGTGGACTTTTTTACTTGGAGAGGGAGGGCTAGAGAGAGCTAAAAAGACTGAAAGAAGTGGTGGGGACAAAGTCACAGAAAGGCACCTAGAACTGGTAGTGATGGTGTGTGTGTGGGGGTGTATGTGCGTGTGTGCGTGTGGATGAACAATGGAACACATCCAAAATGGAGGGAGTGTAGGGAAGAAAAGAGGAAGATGGAG
>OMLC01007642.1:8567-20295 GCA_900302585.1 Regalecus glesne | reverse complement strand
TGGGAGCCTCTGTGTGTGTGTGTGTGGGTGTGTGTGTTTGTGTGTGCGTGCGTGTGTGTGTGCGTGTGTGTGCATGTGTGTGTGTGTGTGTGCGTGCGTGCGTGTGTGTGTGAGACCCCACGTGTTTATGCTTGTTCTGCTGTTGCTCTTCTAAGCAGAGGCAAGCTTCAATACGCTAGCTAAAAAATCAGGAAAAAAAATCAAACTCACTACCGCAGTCCACGTTTTTATTTTTTGCGTCAGTGCCTCACCTGCTACGAACCTCACCTTACGTCACTGGTGTGGACCCCCCACCGTGCCACCCGCCGTCGACCTCGTGTTGCCCTGCCGTCCCCCGTATCCTGGCCGGGAGCCCCGGAATAGGTTCGGGTGGGTCATTCGCATCTCTGATCGTTTTACAGAGCCAGCTCTAATCAATTCTTAGGGGACGTGTGTAGTGGCCATTCACCCACAGGACATTTGGTAAATTTATATGGTTATAATTCATTTCGATCTCACCAGGTATTGATTGCATGCACGTTATGTTTTTCCCTATCATTACTAGCCAGGTGTTGCCGTTGCTTTTCTGCAAAAGAGTGTGGTGAAATTATTGCCAAGCGATAAAGAGAGGATTTCTTAGCTCTCCAATGCACAGGTAAATCTCCGTCTCTTTTTAGTGCAGCTCCTACTCCATTATATTCAATTATATTCAATTGTACTCGAGTCACTTCTATTCCACACGTTTCTATTCTATTCTATTCTCTTCTATTCTATTCTAAAGCTTGCAGGTCATCCCAATGAGTCGACAGGCCTGTGATGACCGTGGGTGAGCAGGCGTATATGTGCGTATGCGTGACGTAGGCAAAGGAGGACGTTTCTGTAGCAACTGGGACTGGTCCGCCAGCCGCAGCTCCTCATACACACGGAGTTTCGCCGTCGTTATTTGGGATTCGTGTCTGCCTTGGCTTTGCAGACACGGGGCGACGCAGTATTGAGGCGGCGGGCCCGTGGTGTGTGGATATGCTGAACATGTGGAAAGTCAGAGAGCTTGTGGATAAAGCGTGAGTATTACGCGTTTTTGACAGCGGCTAGCCAGTTAGCCGTATTGCGCAGTCTGCGGGGTAGCGAACAGAGGAAACGGGCCAATGTCGTGACGTCACATGTGTTAGCCCCTCAGCTGTTAGCTCAGCTGCTAAGGAGAACCCTGAACCAGCTGGATAGTTGCCAATTTTCGGTTTTGCAGAGTATTAAAATAAGAATGATTTAAATTTTCATCTGTGTTACAAACCTTTAAAAGGCTGTGTGTGCAGATCCGAACACCAAACTACGGCATAATGTCAAATGATGTTTCTATCTATGCAATGTGAAAGCTTCACAGCTAGCTAATTCCGACAGCAAGCCATCCATCTCCACTGCTGCTGCTGCCCAGCAGCGCTGCAGGATCACGCCCTGTCCCACTCTGCTGATGTCCATTAGATCCATCGGGCATCAGGCTATTGCCGTATCACCATGCTAAGTATTAAAAAAACAAGCCTTATATGTTTCCGTACATTTGAATATTAACGTTCTGCTAATTAGCTACCAACTGAGTTCTATGCTGTTGATGAATGGTCTCAACAAGGCCTATGCTTTAGGCAGACACACAACAAAGCGGGATAAGATTCCCATTGAAAAAGCCAATATTCTAACATTTCGATAGGATTCGGGTGTATTTTGTTTATATCAATTGCATATTACACGTGTTGCAGAATTCTTACTGTAAATTGTCTTGAGGTTAACTGCGGCATAATGGTGTGTACTGACTGACGAAGTCACGTAGATGAGTGATGGAACATTTCTCCCACTAAACGTTGTGTCCAGTAGAACTGATTACATTTTCTGGGATATCCTTACCTGGATTATTGAGTATGTGTCAATACGAAGCAGACACCATGATGTCTGGTGATAGGGGCGGCATAGCTCAGTGGGTAGAGTGATCATCTGGCAACTGGAAGGTTGCAGGTTCGACCCCCGGTCCTGCAGAAAGCATGTCGATGTGTCCTTGAGCAAGACGCCTAACCACTAACTGCTCCCCGAGCGCCTTATGTTGGCACCTCACTGCTCCTATATTATACGTTGGGTTGAAAGGCAGAGAAATCAAAATTTCCCCTCGTGGGACTGATAAGGGAAACCTTTTCTCCTTTCCTTTTTGATACATACCCACTAATAATTACATTACAGGCATTTAGCAGACACTCTTATCCAGAGCGACGTACAAGTACATAGGGTCAAGGTACAACGGATACTGGAGCAACACTAGAAGCTAAATAACAATCCTAGTGCCACCATAAGACTCTGACGCAACATCAACTAAACCTAAAATAAACTAACAAGATTTCATGTGCCTAAACCAAATATATCAAAATCAAGAAAGATAATAGTGCTAAAACTAGGAGATAGAGCTAGGACTGGATAGGGAGGAGGAAAGGTACAGGCAGAAGAGATTCGTTTTTAATCTGTCCTTGAAGATGGTCAGGGTTTCTGCTGTTCTGACTGCCATGGGAGGGTCATTCCACCAGCGAGGAGCCAGGACAGACAGTAGTCGTGACCGGGAGGTGCAGATACAGAGAGGGGGAGGTGCCCTTTTTTCCTGTCTTTTTCCTGCTTCCCACTTTACTGCTATAACTATATGTGCTATATAGTTGACAAAACTATATGTATACTTTAATGTTGCCCACATTCACCAAATATTTTAAGGGGCGGCATGGCTCAGTGGGTAGAACGGTCGCCTGGCGATCGGAAGGTTGCAGGTTCGATCCCCGGTCCTACAGAGAAGCGTGTCGAGGTGTCCTTGAGCAAGACACTGTTCCCCTAACTGCTCTGCCCTGCGATAGACTGGAGACCTATACAGGGTGTACCCCGCCTCTCGCCCAATGAGAACGGAGATAGGCTCCAGTTCCCCCGCGACTCGATTTCGGATAAGCGGTTGACAATGGATGGATGGGATGGCATAGTCCGTAAGAAATTACAGGACGATCTCTCCCTCAGAAATAGGACCACCCTTAACTCTGACCAAGTGTGTCTGTCTGCTACTGAAACTGTGTCTTCAGTCTACATACTTCTCATACAAGGGGCAACACTACAGGCAGAAGCATGGGTGTGCTATGGGTTCCCCAGTTTCCCCCATAGTTGGCACTTTGTATATGGAGGAAGTAGAGAGAAGGGGCAGCATGGCTCAGTTGGTAGAGCGGTCGTCTGGCGATCGAAAGAATGCAGGTTTGATCCCCACAGCTGCAGAAAAGCATGTCGAGGTGTCCTTGAGCAAGACACTGTTCCCCTAATTACTCTGCCCTGTGATAGACTGGCGACGCATACTGGGTATACCCTGCCTTTCGCCCAATGAGAACGGAGATAGGCTCCAGTTCCCCCGTGACCCGATTTCAGATAAAAAGGTTGAGAATAGATGGATGGATGGAAGCATGGAATAAGAGATGAAGGCTCTGGCTTCATATCCAGGGACACCTCCTAGTTATTGGTTTAGATATCTGGATGACACCTGGGTTAAAATTAAATCTCAAAATTAACCTCAGTTCACTGAACATATTAACTCAGTGGACACCCAGATCAAGTTCACCAGGGAGGATGTTAAAAATGACGTATTGGCTTTCTTAGATTGTGAAATTAAGATTGCCGATGGGGGACAGTTGATCGTAAATTTTTACCGTAAACCCACACATACGGTTTAGTATTTACGGCATCGGCGTCTTATAATGCCGTGATTTCATATATTCTCAAATTCTTTGTGAATGGTGCTCATTGCCACTGAATGTGCAGTTGATCACCCAACTTGCATATGAGACCAGCCTATTGTTGTGTGGTATCAATGTACTGTTTATAATGGGGGGGGGTTGTTTTCAGCTCAGAACAAAGAAGTCATCTGGTTAGTGACGAAACGTTTCCAAATAAACTTTCGACACACTTGAACTGATCCACTTCTTTTTTTTGATCTCCATACCTGGATCATTGAGCATGCATCAAGACATCAGTATTTACGATTTGACTCCCACCACCCTCTTGAGCATACACTGGGAGTCCTCAGGACTCTATTTGATGTGAGAGAAATCTCATATTAAACAGGCCCTGTTTAAGTGTGGTTATCCCAATAGGGTGTTTGCTAAAGCTAGGAAGCTTCCCAAACATTGCAATAGTCAAGTGATTCCGTATGTGGCAGGAGTTTCAGAACAGTTGAGACGCGTATTTTCCAAACATTGCGTCTCAGGTGCTTTCAAACCCCTGATACACTGCATCAAAAGTTGGTTCACCTCAAGGATCAGGTCCCCCAGCACAAACAGAGTAATGTAGTGTACGCTGTTAACTGCCAGGAGGAATGCAGTGACTTGTACATCAGGGAGACCAAACAGACGCTGGCTAAGAGGATGACTCTGTGGTCTACACCCATCTACAAGCTAGTGGCCACTCATTCAAGATGATGATGTTCACATCCTTGATAGAGGAACGCTGGTTTGAAAGGGGGGTTAAACATGCCAACTATGTTGAAGTGGGAGCATCATCATTGAACAGGGGTTGTGGCTTGACAGTACATCTGTCATCTTGTTACAATCCTGTGATTGCAAATATTCCCAAATCCTCTGTGAAAAGTACTCATTACCACAGAATATGCAGTCAGTGACTACATTGTATATGAGATCGGGCTTTCGTTGTGTGGTATCACTGTATTTATTTATTTATGCTTGCAGTCAGCTCGGACTGAAGATGTCACTTGTTTGAGTGGCAAAACATTTCTGAATAAACTTCTGATCCAGCTGAACCAATTCATCTTTTTTGTGATTCCCTTACCTGGATTAGTGAGCATGCATCAAGACATAAAGTGAGAATGCTGTGAAAGGAGATGAGATAGTATGAAAGACATAGAATTGATGGCCAGAGAGAGGAATGGATATAACATTACAGGTTAGTAGCTCCTGTTGGCTGTCGGTTTTTCCTGGGTGGACAAGATGAATGTCCTATTATTATTTATCTACCTTGGCAGGATTGCCAACCAAGACCTTGGTTTTCCGGAAGGTTAAGGAGTCGAGCCATTCTAGAAGTTTGTTCATGTCATGTCTCTCTCTCAGCTATAACACATCTTCAAATAGCAACTTCTGGAAAATATAGATGCAGCTTATGTTTCTCTTTTGGCTTGAGGGAAGCGGATAGAGTGAGAGAAATTCAGAAACAGTGGTGGAAAGGAGAGACAGAGAAAATAAGATGAATGTGAAATGAGAGGCCAGGAAAGATGAGTGGATGATGAGACAAGTGAAGGGGAGGAGGAAATTGGAATAAGCTATTCAATGCAAGGATGATGAAGGAAATAAGATAAAGGAGTGAAACAGGCTGGAGGAGGTGGGAAAGGAGATGGAAGGGGGAGTGGAGAAAAGAGCTGGAACAGAGAATAGAGGATGTATGTTTCACATTTTAGTACATTAACCGTGTGTAGATTAGGGGTCTGTGTTCAGGTCTGCAGGAGTGAGCCAGAACCATCGAGAGTGAGACAAACACACACACACACACACACACACACACACAAAAGCAGGTGAGGCAGCAGAACAAAGAGGGCAGAAAATAGGGGTTGCTTCTGGTAGGGTTTGGTTGTGTTTACCTCAATGTAGGGAGGTAAACACACACACACACACACACACACACACAGAGAGAGCCTTACTCAACTCACTTTGATTTACACACTCATTCACTTCCCTTTGTCTGTCGAGTAGCTGAATAGATTTCACATATGCGTGTGCATGCACAAGCATGTGCATTTCATGTGTCAATGTAAAGTTTTTTTTAAAGGTTTTCATCCATTATTCAAAGACTGTGATACTCCTTGTCACCCTTGAAAACACTCACTCTTTCTGCCTTCATTTTTGTATCCGAAAGTTCATTTTGTGTGTCTGTGTGTCAATCATTGGAATGGATTCGCATATGTGTGTGGATGTGGTGTCATAATAATCTGTCCTCCGCAACATTCTAACGACCGTTGGTACATCTTCTTCTATTCATCTGTCCATGGAGTGGGGTTGTACTCTTAGTGTGTGTGCACATGTGTGTTCTTAGAGAGCAGCTGAGAGGTTGTCAGTAGCAGTAGGTAGCTATCTACAATATTTAGTAGTATGTATGTGAAGATAGACCTCAGGTGTCAAGATAGAATGAAGGTCTGCTAGCTTTGTAGATCCTCCATAATTAATGATCGTCTGGTCCATTTGGGTTTGTGCTATTGTGAAAATTGAGTGTTGTGAATGTGCATGCGTACCTACATGCATATGAGTGTCTGTCTATTTGTCTTTCTCTGCCATCTTCCACCCTTCCTTCACTTCATGTCTGCATTGTTGAATGTTTGAACCTTGACCTTTGGGAATGTGACCACTGAAGTGTGAAGGGGACCATTGAACTAAGCTAAAGATAATTTGTTGAGAACTAACAAGGCTGACTGTCTTTATTACAATAACAGGACCATGTGAATGTTGTTGTTGTTGTTTTTTTCATTTCCAAAGTTACACATTAATATCACTAACCTTTTTGTGAATATGTGTTATATGTTTGGAAAGGTTGTGTCTGGACCCAATATGTCCAGTAATTATGACTATTGACTTCTGACATACCTATAAAACATTTTTCAAAGTTCATATTGCATTGTTTATTACCCTATCTTTGGTCATTTAAAGCTGGTATGAAGAATTCTGGATTTTTGTTGACTGCATGGCCCTTTGAACGAACATAGCATTGTTTTGCAGAAGAATGATTTCAGTGTAGCAAAGCGGTTCAGTCACCTCTGGTAGATCATTTATTAGATTTGAAGAGAAGAGAGGGTGAAGTGGTGTTTTGGAAAATATATAGTTACTATGCATATCACATCAGTGTGCTATAAATTGTTTTTTCAGATTTTGAAAGACATTCCACTCAGACAAGTATTTGGAAATATCATATGACAAAATCCAACTCATTAGTAACTTTAAGCACTTTTCTTGTGTTATGACTTTACGTTGTATGCCTCATATATACCAATCATGGGAAATTAAGGCTGAATGCCATTCTCCTGATGCCCCGCAGATAGATCAAACCTACTACAGCTGACACGGAAGACCAGATTCTACCAATGAGCCAATGTCGCCATCCCCTGCTTAAGATCTTAATGACTGTTACAGCACTCATTTTAGCTACAGAGGTTGATTTTCATAATGCAAATATACAGGAAAGTATGTTTACTTATAAAGAAAAATGCAATCACACCAGGTGGTATAGCATAGGTTGTCTAGTAAATCAGAGATTGGTGGTTTGATCCCTGGCTCCTGCAGAAAGTGTGTTTAGGTGTCCTTGAGCTGAACCCCTGGCTGCTCTCTGAGGGCCACATGGCAGCTAAGCTCACTGTTCCTAAACAGTAGGATGGGCTAAGTGCAGAGAACAAATTTCACCAGCCTTTGTTGTGTGGCCAATAAAACAATTCTGACCACCATCTCACTGTGATCATTTTTTGCATGTTCCTTTTAGCACCAATGTGGTTATGAATTACTCTGAGATTGAGTCCAAGGTGAGAGAGGCCACCAATGATGACCCCTGGGGTCCCTCTGGACAACTTATGGGAGAGATCGCTAAGTATGACTAACACGCATACACAAACACACGTATACACACACCCGTAACAGACAGCTGTGCAGAAACATATCAGAGAGTTAGTCAAGTGTGTCAAATGTGTGCAAATAATAATATCAGTGTTTTGATAAGTACTTATTTGAAGTCTTTTAGATAGATAAGACTACCTTAACGCTCATACACTTTCCTCCATTGCACCTGTATTTGCATTGCATTTGAATTTTGGTACTCAAACACGGTCATTGTTTTTCATCAATTTCTTTAAAATAATATTAAATATCTTATATTTGCCGTCTGCAGGTCTACCTTCATGTACGAACAGTTCCCAGAGGTGATGAATATGTTGTGGACCAGAATGCTGAAAGACAACAAGAAGAACTGGAGACGAGTGTACAAGGTTAGGCCACCAAGATTACCAGGGCTGTCTATTGGATTTGGATTTGCTTTGTAAAATAGAGTTACCATGACAATGGTCTAGTCAATCTCCCTATCCATCATCCATCTTGGTTCTTAATCTCTTCTTGTGGCTCCCTGCCATGCTCTGCTTTGCTGGTCTTGCCAGTATTGGTTCAGATGAAGATTGACCTTAGTCTTGGTGACTCAGCAGCTGGAACAACTGACCCATAAAAGATATGTTACAGATCACATTACAGGTATTTAGCAGACGCTCTTATCCAGAGCAACGTATATCAAGTGAGCAGTTAGGGGTTCAGTGTCTTGCTCAAGGACACCTCAACATGCTATGGGCAGGACCGGGGATCAATCCTGTAACCTTCCGATTGCCAGACGACTGCTCTACCCACTGAGCTATGCAGCATGTAATCCTATAACTCTTCTGACATTGATCATTCACCAAAGTAAACAACAGCAAATCAAAGCAAATAAAACAAACATGTTATTATGGTTGGTAGA
Organism: Regalecus glesne; assembly: GCA_900302585.1. Classification (NCBI taxonomy): domain Eukaryota; kingdom Metazoa; phylum Chordata; class Actinopteri; order Lampriformes; family Regalecidae; genus Regalecus; species Regalecus glesne. The sequence goes on along the minus strand of OMLC01007642.1, from coordinate 11,781 downwards.
TAGGATTGTCCTCATCATCAGTTAGCAAATAACTTACTCATCCAACAGCTCTTTTGAAAATCTAAGTGGCTGCTAAATGTCACATCCATTTTTAAGTCTACTTGTAATATTGTTGGTTTGCATCCCCCACCCCTGCTAACTCAAGTTTCTCGTCAGTCTGCATTCTCTCTCTGTGTGCATTCACAAGAAGATAAAGCAGGGCCTACTGCTGGTACCATACTTGCATGGGACGGCATAAATACATCTATGAAACATATTTATGTTAGATGAAGGGAACATTTTAATTGGCATTTTTAAAGTCTTTAGTTGTCACTTGGCTTCATCCTTTGGAGAATCACATGTAGTGTAGATATAGAACAAATGCACAAAAAAAGTCCTTTGGGGAAGTAGATTCAACTGCAAATATGAGGAATCATGCAAGAAACCTTAGTCACCAAAGATGTAGTGTTGGTACCTACTGGTGTGGGGTGGAGTAAAAACATCTATAAAGCATATCAGTTTTTCAAATCAATTTTTTAAAATGTTTCTCAAATGAAGGGAGGATTTTAAAAGGAGGCATTTAAACACCAAGTTAAATAGTTTAGCCATCCCTTAGCTTCTTCATTTGAGCTAACTTCAAGGAAGGTTGTAGTTTCAGTGAAAGTTCAGATGAATTTGGTAGAACCTTTGTCACTAGTGATGTATTGCTGGGACCATACTGGGACAGGAAGGCATACAAACATTAGAATCGGTTTATTAGTCATGTAGGTTTTCACATACATTTGACTCTGTTTTCATGGCTCTCGTAAGTACTTCACATAGAATGACAACACAATACTACCTTATCTGATATAGAGGATGCTATCTCATTATTTATCCATCCATCCATCGTCAAATGCTTATCCGAAATCAGGTTGTAGGGGGCTGGAGGCTATCTCCGTTCTCATTGGGCAAAAGGCAGGGTACACCCTGTGTAGGTCGCCAGTCTATCACAGGGCAGAGCAGTTAGGGGAACAGTGTCTTGCTCAAGGACACCTCGACACGCTTCTCTGCAGGTGCAGGGATCAAACCTGCAAACCTCCAATTGCCAGGCGACCACTCTACCCAGTGAGCCATGCCGCCCCTCCTACCTCATTATATTCATCTTATTTACCTAATTTATCCTAGCGCTATTATTGATCTTTTTCATTATTGCAGCTAGTTTCAGAATTACAACATAAGTTTGTTGTATGCGTACAATGACCAATGACAATGAAGTGTCTTAGTCTCATTCTCAGCAATCTTCAAATATTTTACACACACACACACAGACACACACACACACACACACACACACACACACACACACACACACACACACACACACAGACACACACACACACACACAAAGATTGACTGTATAAACATGTTCAAAACACATCAATTTATCTCAAATGAAGAGAATTCTGTAATCGGAGGCATTAAGATCCAAAGTAGAGCAGTTTAGTCATCACTTTTATCCTTGGAGCTTTGCAACATGGTGGTCCAATGGTTAGTACAGTTGTCTCATAACAGGAAGGTCCTGAGTTCAAAATGCAGGTCTTTTCTGTGTGGAGTTTGTATGTTCTCCCCATTTCTGTGTGGTGCTCCAGTTTCCTCCCACCATCAAAAAGACATGCAGGTTAGAGTTAATACTCCTGCTTCCGCCGCTGACCAAGGCTATTGGAAAAAGAGCTCCACTTGGTCCCTAGTTGATGCAGCTACTCACTGTTCTGATACAATAGGATGAGTTAAAGGCTGAAGACAAATTTCATTGTAACCTATAATGTACATGTGGATAGATAGATGTAGATAGACATAGATATATAGGACCATTGGCAGTTTTTTTTTTACATTGTCTCCATTTGATATGCCCCACCAGGTTATAGCTTCTAATTAATTTGCATCTGCAGTTCCTTGGCAGGTCAAATAACAATAAAAAATCACTATGCATACATAGTACTCAAAGATTAAAGACAACATAAAGCTATACCAAGCACATGAATTACACGAAACTACACACAAATAACTTCTCAAAATATAAAACTAAATAATAACAATTTTAAAATATGAAAATGATTGTAAGGTAAAAGCACGCCATGAAGACCACAGTATAATCAGTCAGTGAGTACAGAGCTGAGCAACTTTTAATAGTTTTGTTAAGTTGGTTTAAAAAGTGCTAATAGAATTGCAGCTTCTAACATCATCAGGCAGGGTCTTCCACTGATCTGCTGATGTCAAAAAGAAGGGTGATTGCCCAATTGCAGGGAAAATCCATCTTGTATGGAGTATATCCCTGAGGATCTATTGGAATTTACTGAATATATAAGGTGGCTTTCTTCTTTTTTCATCATTTGGTTCTCTGAATACACTATTTTCAGCTGCAGAGCTACTTTCTGGTTGGTCTCGTCAACCAATGTGAGTCCATAGGAACAAAGGAGTGATGGTTTTTATAGCCTTATTTTTTTATTTTAACGTTCATCTCCAAATACATATCTCTTATGGTCTAATAAAGTGTTTGAGTGCTCAATGGTTTAGTTGAATCAAATGATAGAATGAATTAGAAAAGCCTTGAAATAATCTGAGAAAGATAATTTCTAGCCTAGTCCTGCTGAACATGTTATTCCTCCTTTAGCCCTCTATCTCTCATGGCATTCCTCTCATTACTCTCTCTATTCACTATCCAGGCTCTGCTACTGCTGGCCTATCTGATCAGGAATGGCTCGGAGCGAGTCGTCACTAGTGCCAGGGAACACATCTATGATCTGCGATCGATGGAGAACTACCACTTCATCGGTAGGACCCTATGAAATGAAACACTGCCTCTTTCTTAACCATACTGGCAGTGTGACAAAATGTAAAGGACTTAATTTGTTTTTTTTAAACATTCAATAAAGAGTGTTTTGTATTGTAAATTTTGTTTATTTTGTATAGAAAATATCCATTGCACACCTGTCCATCTTGGGGGAGAGGTCTTCTAGGCTTCTTCCTATTTTTTCTCCCCGTTAATTTTTTTTTTTTTTTTGTCTGGGAGTTTTTCCTTATCCAATGCAAGTGTCTGAGGACAGGATGTTGAATTACTTTAATAGGCTATACAAATAAAATTGACTTGACTTAATTGGGATGACAGATTGACATAGTGAGCAGAGAAAATATCCTTCAACCCAAAGGCTGGGATATAAGCCCTAATAACTGCAATCATCCCTTCTGTTTAAAT
>OMLC01007625.1:4883-33454 GCA_900302585.1 Regalecus glesne | reverse complement strand
ATATATAAATCCAGTACAAGAAATTCTTAATAAATATTAAAGTTTATCCTAGTACCCTCTTATAATTCCAGGACTACACACACATTTGTTAGGGTGCTATGCCTCTTATTTTTGGACTTATTTGGTCAGTTTTTATTGGAATGCATATTTTAAATGGGTGCACTAATTTCAAGTTTCTCTGAATGAGCAAGTAACCAAAATGCCGAAAAGAAAAGAAAAAAATTATTTAGGATTTTAACCACAGCTCGGCTCAAATTTGAACAGCACGTACACCAACTCTTGGTGACAGAGGTCATACACAAAAGTGAATTAAGACTAATAAGTCATCGAATGATAAGAACACCAACACTAAGTGAATCACCAACTTTTTTTTCCATTTAGCATAAATGAAGTCTATTTTTTGCAGTGCCTTGAGATCATGACCTGATATTCATGGCAATGAAATCCTGTAAATCACGCTGTATCCAGACAAACAATTCCTGCTAAGGATCCGCCCCCCCCTCTCCATGCAAACCATGCTTGGAGTATTTCCAGCTGAGTATGTGTGTATTCTGGCAAGCCTCGACCCCCAGGGTGGGTGGGCAGCTGAAAACTGAGCTGCAATGGCTGATGCATGTTTGGGAGTGTGGGGAGCTGGGCTGAAAGCCTGATTTATGGAGGCTCTCGTTGGCTTGTCCCCGGCTGACTGCTGAGCAGCTTGTACCAGTCAGCGAACAGCTCCCACAGTTCCTCCCCGTGTTCAAAAAGAATACATATAATTAAAAAACAACAACAAAACCAAACAGGCCCTTGACTCTGACCCACTTTGTATCGATTTAGGGCCGTCTGTCTATTTTTCGGCAAATAGGGACAGCCCCTCATTTGTCTGTAGTTATGCCATCACTGTGAACATACAACAAATTCCCGCTTCTCTAACTGGCATTAATGTTGAGACAGCATTGAGGCTTTGATTTGACAGGTAATCATGTGGGCTTGTTCTGAAGAGACGTACTTTTGATGAGGGTAAGATTGGACCTGGATACAAATCAAAAAGTCTGTGGGCTAAGATCTAAAGGGACCTGAAAACGGTAATGCTAGATACTTATTGGGAAGGACGTTCAATTGGCAACAGTGGCAGAGGGAAAGAATCTTTCAAGGGTGGGTTTGGGATTTCAAACAGCAATTTGATAGTCATCACTGACCGAGATGCCTCTGAAGACATCCATCCCAGTGAGTGAGAAATTTATTGTAGAGGGAAGTTTATGTTTTCTTAAGAAATCCACAGCAAGTTCATAGTGCACCATATCATATGTCTGGAAATGACATGCTAATTCAAGGCCCGCCCGTTCATTAACAGAGGAAGACTCTGGAATGTGGAGGGGTGTTTACTCACGGCTCTATGCTGACTGGAGTGACTTCGCTCATAGATGATAGAACTGGTGGAGTGATGTCACAGCTGTCTAAAGGAGCAGCTCAAACGCAGAAAAGGCACAAAGCAAAATTATTGAATGTTATCATATTAAATTGCAAAAAAAAAGAAATGTAGATCCTTTCATGTGAGCTCAGGCATTTAGCTATGGCTCCAATTTCACAACACAACACATTCCACAACTGGGAAATTAATATTTGGCATGGATGTCACAAGCGCAGGGATTAAAAATCCAGAACTGGGTGCTTGGGTAAATTGGGATTAAATCTCTACAATTTAGAGCCCAAATGGCCAGATGAGTGAGCTACAACATTGATTTGATTTTTGGACTCACTGGAACGCAGCAGGCTTCTTGTAGCAGACTTTGGCGTAGCAGGTGGAGGCAGACCCTGACTGTTGGTTGCTGCACCCGAGGACAGGAAGGTGGAGAAGTATAGGCCTGAGCCCTCACGGATGGGACTGAGGATGGGCGGAGGGGTGTATGGGGGCATGATGAGAGGGTTTTCTGCCAGGCGAACAGGGGAGCGTAGGTGGCTCTGGTAGGGCGTATTGTTGAGGTAGACAGGTGGGGGGATGAAAATGCCGGGTTTGGGTGGTGGGATGAAGAGGGGTTCAGGCCGCGGCCGTCGTTTGAACTTTTTCCCATCATCGTCTTTCTCCCCCTCTGCACCACCATTCTGGGGAGGACAAAAAGAATCAGATTTCATGAGTCATAAGTTCACGGAAATTCACAAATACAGGTTAATGGTGCCCAAGCAACAATCAACCCATTTACCCTCTTTGGCCAAGATCCCCTTTGAAACACGAATCGACATTTAAAATAAATAAATAAATGATTCCCTTATCAGTCCCGCAAGGGAAAATTTGGATTTCTCTGCATTTTGACCCAACCTATTGTATAGGAGCAGTGAGTTGCCAACACATGGCGCTCGGGGAGCAGTTAGGGGTTCAGTGTCTTGCTCAAGGACACCTCGACATGCTGTATGGAGGACCGGGGATCGATCCTGCAACCTTCCGATTCCCAGACGGCCGCTCTACCCACTGAGCTATGCCGCCCTTTGATTTTCTAAACTGATTGCGGCTATCTAATTTACTTGTCAAATTTGAAGTCACATGATCATGGATGCAGACCCTGATTGGCTGATTGGGTGGGGGAGACACCCAATCAAAATGTCTGTGCATGTACAGAGATTCTTAATTCTTGAGGGCATCGATCAAATGTAGGAGGAGTTTGTCAAACATAAGTCAATTTTGTCAAAAGTAGGTGAGCTTTGTCGAATGCTATCAATCAAATTTAGATTAGCTTTGGCAGTAGGTACAAAGCTGAGTTTGCCAACAACTTTGCTAGACAAGTAATCTCAGTGGCTCTTATCAATTGCAAATATCTACTTGTCTGGTTATTTCAGGTTCACCACTGGTAGAATTGAAGAGCATCTTTATGATATGATCTAATACACGGGATATTGAATTCTGAAATTAAATCCTCTGTGGCCTATGGGCAACATTTTTTGTTTGCCGGTCTAAAATAGAAATATAGCAAAGAAAGCAGGAATAGATAGCTACAGTAAGAAGCAATACAATATAATAAACTTTAAGCCAATGTACAGACATTTAAGTGAAATGGCACAGGCAGACAGACACGTATGTGCACATGTACAAACACACATACAAGCAGTGAGTATTAAAATCTGGGCTCCCGAGGTTTGTTTATCCAGGGGAAAATCTCCAGAGAAAGAGAATGAGGCACTGCAACCCTCTGCAGTAATGTACATAATGTACCGTGTCTCCCATCTATACAGTAACATAGCTTAACCCTGATAATCTGCTTGATCTGGGACAGGGCAGCCGGTTCAACAGAAAGAGAGAGATGGGGATCTGGGGGCATGAAGGGGTAGGGGTTAGAAGGGGTGGGCGGTGAGAGTGTGTGGGGGGTTAGAGGCTGGATGAGGGGCAGCAAGAAGGGATTTAAGGGATGGAATTTGAAGAGGATGATTAGTGAAACAGAACGTAAAAACAAACCCGAGTTAGACCCCCTTCCCAAACCTGTCTGTGCATTTCCTTCTAATCTTATCCGACCACAAACCAACGTCAGACCCAACCACCAAAGATCAGAATAAAAGGGTGGACATGGATTTCACTGCAGGTGACCTTTTAGTCAAATACAACAAGGCTTTTTTGGTAGAAATTAGGAAACCGACTTAGCATAGAAATTTTGATTTAGAAAAGTGGCGGTCTGTTGCATGGTAAACTTATTTCTAGCTATCACATATTGATAGGTGGTGATAAAAAGGCCATAAAAGACTAGAGGTTAGAACTTACATTTAATTTCACTGGTATCCAAATAATTGCATATATGGTTATCCCAAATACCATCTTTAAAGACTTCAGATATTTGGTAACATTTACAAATTAATGTTTAAAGGGGTGTGTTTTTACATGTCACGATTAGTCCCTGCATTTTGGGTCGGGGCACGGATTTATGGAGCATGGAGGATTAAAGCCATATGCCATTACTGATGCCCTGCAGTAGGATCAAACCCACAACCCCTGGCTTGTTATGCGCTCTACCACCAAACTGTCACTACCCCAATAAATAATGGCTCTAAATTAATCAGCCAATAAAAACAAATTATGTCCTCCATCAGGTGAGAGATAACAAATACAGACACAGTGGTCCTTTGTTCCTATCTAAATATGCTAATATTCACTGGAAAACAAAGTGAAAATATAGTAGGTATATAAAAGGTCAGTTTTTACATATCATGATTAGGCCCCACGTTGTGGGCGTGGACACAGACCTAGATGGAGCATGGGGGATTAAGGCTGAATGCCCTTCGTTGATGCCCCACCGTGGGATCAAACCTGTAACATCTGGCTGATCATTTCCTGACATGCACGCTCAACCACTGACCTACTGTGACCCCCAAGAGGATTATATTTTGATAACTTTAATCAAACAAAAGAACACAGGAACAGTTTTGGAAGTTTAAAAAAAAAAAGATTCCCTTATCAGTCCCACAAGGGAAAATTTGGATTTCTCTGCATTTTAACCCATCCTATTGTATAGGAACAGTGAGTTGCCACTATATGGCGCTTGAGGAGGAGTTTGGGGTTCAGTGTCTTGCTCAAGGATACCTCGAGGCGCTTTCTGCTGGACCGGGGATCAAACCTGCAACCTTCTGATTCCCAGACGATCACTCTACCCACTGAGCTATGCCGCCCCATAGCCTAAATATAGCTAATGACAGTGCCAGCACAAGAACAAGGTCTCACACCTCCATATATAACCGTCTATAACATGTGTAACAGTACAAATCAGGTGAGTCTTAACAGGAAAGGTAATCATGGTCAGCATTGTAACTGGGCAATCAAATTATAAATGATAATTTATAATTGCAATAATTGTATTGCAATATAAACACTTGGCACCAAGGGACAATTTTAATTGGGGGGAGAACTTTACTTTACCTCATATACTTTGATAATAATGCAAAGTAAACGAATGCTATTAATACTGGTCCCATGGTTTAGATATACCAGCAAGTAGAACCAACATGCATGTCATTCAATCTCATTAGTCTATAAAAAGGAAAAGAACAAGAAGCTACACTACAGGATAGTTGGTCAAGATAAGGTACACAAACTCCTGATGTGGCTCTACAGAAAACACAAAAGTATCTAAATACTGAAAGGTAATTCATTCAATTGTCATTTTAAATGCATATGACAAAATTTGTTCTCTGTACTTAATCAACCCTACTGTATAGGAGCAATGGGCCGCTGTAGCGCCCAGGGACCAACTCCAGTTCTTGTTCCAATATCCTTGGTCAGAGGCACGGGCAGGAGTATTAATCCTAACATGCATGTCTTTCTGATAGTGGGAGGAACCCACACAGACATGAGGAGAACATGTATTTCTACACAGAATGGTCCTGGGACAGGATTTTAACCCATTAACTTCTTGCTGTAAGGCAATAGTCTCAAGCAGCACACCACTGTGTTGCCCCTCATATTTCCCCAAAATATCATCATTTGGCAACCTGCCAAATGATGATATTTTGGGCCAACCCCAATACACAGCAAGTTTCCCAAAACAATACTGAACACACCGACACTGTATAATGGATATAAAATGGCATCAACGACACCCACCTGCCCTGAACTCTCTGACAAGGAGTTCCTTAGTGAGCGTCGCCGGGTGACAATGACTGAAGGCTTATGGTCTGTATGCCCCAGTTCCTGGAGGTTGGAGACCCTCGGAGGCCAGCCACAGCCTGGGGTCGCTTCCTCCCTACCTGGGGAAGGGGGTTCCTGCCTGCGGACCGGTACAGACACCGGGATGACCAGTGGCAGCAGACTGTCATCTCGAGGCCGCTTGGCATTCAGACTCTCCGACTCGGCTGGACTCCACGGCCTGTGGGGCTCCTGAGGAAGATGGGAGGGAGGGTGGAGGATATTTAGAAGCTTGTGGCTGAAAGCCCCTTGAATAACAGTAGACGAGGGCACTAAGAGCCCACTGAAGCAAAGTTGTGATTTGTGTTAATGAGCTATATGAATAATATTGACCTCACTAAGAGGTTAAATTAGACTTAAACCTTGAACTGCTCTGATCATTTACAACTTTAGAGGGAATCAATCATGATTTTCAACATTTTCTCTACATAGATGTTGTAGGAATAAGACTCCATTACCAGCCATAATAATTAACAGCCCGCTGTTTGCCTCTGAATTGCTGCCGGAAATATGTAGAAAAGTATCCAACAATCCCTGAATCACCGTCATTATGTGGCATTTTGCTACAACAGCTGACTGTAGCATTGTTATTCACAATTTTCATATACAATGTGGCCTATTCTGATGTAACCCATCCAAAGGTAGAGGAAAACCAGGAAGTAAGGTCTGCAGATTTTGCAAGCATGGATTACACGTTTCTACAAATTTTAGCAGCATTCAAGAGACACACAGAAGATTACTCAGTGTCATGGCTGCTACTGGAGTCTTGATGCAGATGCAGAGAGATAATGTTGAAAATCATGACAAATGGTAAACAGTCTTATTTTTATGTATGATTTACTTGTCCTGCAACCACTCAAAGCACTTACAATGTATACCTCACATTTACTGATCATGGAGGCTTGATGCCAGATGCCCATCTCCTGACACTCAGGATCAAACCCACAATGCCCAACATGGAGGCGCACACTCTATTGCTGTGGCACCAAGGCCTAAACATAGTTTCTCTTAATAGTCACTTTAGAAATAATTTGCCCCTGCATCAAGTAAATATACATAGGAAAGGGAAAACTGTTTGGAATTAAAAGTCATTGATAAAACAGTCCTAGCAGGCTGCTATGGTAAATTATAAGAACAACAGACCACCCTCAAATTTGCAGGTTTAAAGGTGATGAGCTAAGTGTGCATCACCAGCTAATAAGGACAACAAATATATGGATTTAATGTACATAAAATTCAAGGAATACAAGAACATGTGGCATATGAATTGTTAAGTTGCCCATTACCTACAAGGCCTTACTAATGGTTAATTGTCCATCCATCCATCCATCCATCGTCACCCGCTTATCCGAAATTGAGTCGCAGGGTAATGGTTAATTGTAAAATTTGAAATTAAGCTTATTCTATTTTTTCCAGTACATTCTAAGTTACTACTGGAAGAGCTAAATTATAATTCAATATACCAGCTAAAACATTATTGGGCCCTTAACCTCCATAAACAACAACAACAAAAAAATCACTAGAACAGACAAGAAAATGAATTATAAGACAGGTCAATACGAAATAAATGAAATGGAGACCTAAACCATGACATAAATAAGAAAAGTTCTTGTGACAACAGAACTAATGCATACAAAAAACGTTAAAAAATGATCTGTTCTATTTTTCCCAGTAACATTGGAACTTCGATGAGAGACAGACATGTCACACACATGCACCTTAATAATTCATCTACAATGAATGCCTTTAAGCTGGGGCGTGGCAATGATTCGGTATCACTCATCTCTCAGTGGCATTTTATCAGGTAGTAATTTGGACACGGTCCTACTACGATACATTTTTGCAGTCCAGATTAATGATAAGAAGAATCTGCTAACGAAAATTTCTCAGATCTGAAATATTTCAGAGTATTTTTTTAGAAAACTGGCTGTGTTTTGATATATAACCTTTACATTACAAAAACAGTTCAATGTGATGGATCTCAGCTGGATTCTTAAATATGATAGTTTGTCATATGTAAGCAGATATTGTGATATTGTGCAACATTCCACATTACCATGCCAATAATATTTTCCATATCGCCAAGGACTACTTTTGATCTTTTCCCCCCAATCACTGCTCCCAGACATCACTAAAGGCAGAGTGAGTAATAAGGTGATGATTGACTCCAGAGGAACTTTGAAGCCATTTGAATATCATCACAAGCAGAGCGGGGACAGATGCAAGCTGTCATTTTCATGCTGCAACTTCCAAGAGAGGAGGAATGTGGTTTAGCTGGATCCCTGGTCATGATTCCTGCTGGAAAACTCCAGCCCATACACCAGAGTGGGCCTGGGATATTCTGCTGAGCACTGCAGGCACAACCACCACCCCCCGCCCCCCCCTGTATAGAGAGCTAGGCTGGGGCTGGGGGCTGGGTGCAGTGAGACTGGAGTTTCACTCCTCTAAATGGAATGGGGGAGGTGTACAGGCATGTTACAAACACCGTGTATGATCAGCTACCCATGAGGCAACCACGGGGCACAGCAATGCCAAAATGTTGTTTAACAAGACAACAATGTTAAGCAATTGGAATCATTGTTGCACAATCCTGAGTCTTAAAAAAGCCTTGGCAAATCCTAGATGTACAGTGTCGCAAAAGATACTTCGGAAAACCTGTGAAACAATCCCAATGCTAACTAGGTTAGGCCTTGGTTCCAAACATTGTTGATGACCTACACTGTTACTTACTGAGACATGATTAAGATGTTAGATTGTCTGAGTGCAAGTTCTTGCCCAAATACAATTGCTCTGCCATTCAGTTCCCTGGAGTTTAGTTCATTAGGCATCTATTACATATAGTATTTCTCTAACAAGGCTTTAATCACAAACAACACAGACTTTGGCACGGTTTCCCTGGCAGATGCGTTTGGGCAGTTTGTTCTAGTTTCTGCTCTTGCTTGGGGAGCTAAAAATCCCTTTGCAATTATACCCTGGGATAGCACAGGCAAAATGGCTCCATGGTTCTCACCAAGATGCTCTCAATGTTATCAAGGTTTCCAGTGAAACACAATCCTGTACACTCTATAAGCATGTTTTGGTTTGAAAATATTTCTGTGGTAATATTTCTGTTACGTTTTCCTTTACAGTGAACAGCTGAGAAAGATAAAAACACTGAAGCAGGAAAAAAGATGGAAAGTTGACAGATGGGATGACAACGTGATAAAGGAAAACATGAAGGAAGATCGAAACAAAGACACGTGACTTGGGGGGACTCGAACACACAACATTGTAAGCACATGGTGTCAACTTGTCTCTCACTGAGCCAATAGGTGGGCCGAGTCGCTTACCTTAACAACGTGTGATGGCAACGACTCCATTTCTGAGGCTTTCTGAGCAAGAGTCTCCAGGTTGACCTCCTGGGAGACCCTCCGTTTTCTGTGTGTGCTCTGAATGACCCCTGTTGGAGCTGCCTGGATGTCAGAGGCCCCGTTCTGGGAGCCTTGTGGCCCCTGGGCACCCTGGTCTGAAGCAACAAGGAAAGGGTTGTCTGAAGCTGCCCCACCTTCTTTGGAGAGTCGCCTTGATCTGCGGGGGTGTGACTGTGACTGTGTCTGGGACTGAGAATGAGGCAGGGGCTGAGGCTGGAGAGGAGGCTGCAGGGGCTCTGTTGGCTGCTGGGGCTCTGGGGTTATGTCCTGGATAACTGGCTCCTGGATCGTTGGAGAGGGAGCTGGTGCTGAGGAGTCCTGGGAGTGCACCACCACAGGAGGCTGCGGATGTGGATGAGGGTGTGCATTTTGTGCGCTGGGGTAATAGTCAAGCACAAGAGGGTTTTGTTGTTGTAACTGCTGATGTTGCAGTTGCTGCTGGATTTGGTGCTGTTGCTGTTGTTGTAACTGTTGCTGTACATGTTGATGGAGGATTTGCTGCTGCTGCATTTGGTGATGTTGCTGCTGGAGGATGTGGTGCTGCTGTTGCTGATGCTGGCGCTGGATTTGCTCCTGTTTCTGCAGCTGTTGCAACTGGTGTGGGGGTTTGTTTTGGGTTCTGTAGTTTAGGTTAGGAAGGGTTGTTCTGCTTCCCTGAAGGGTTTGGTAGTAGCCTGCCAGGTGCTGCTTGGGCTGGCCAAAGGCCACTTGGAAAGGCTGGAGGACAGAGCTGCCTCCTGGGAGGGATGTGTTGTGCTGCTGGGCATTTAGTGCCCCTGGTTTAAGGGTTGGCTGAAAGGTCTGGGGCACCTGCTGCTGCTCCCACTCAAGACCCTGAGCTATGGCCACTTCCCTGTAGGCCTCGGCAACGGGGTTTGCCCCCAGTGGTGGCTTATCTGCAGACCTATTAGGAGGCTGTTGCTGGGACTGTAAGCCTGCAACCTCGTGCATTGGCTTCATAAAAGAAGCAGGAGGCCTTGAATCCGATATGTTAACTCCATCTAAGTAATTAGCAAAGTTCTGTCCCCAGTTAGCCATGGTGGTCCACGTAGCAGCTCTCTGTTGCTGAGACTGTTGTTGTTGTTGCTGCTGCTGCTGCTGCTGCTGCAAACTGGGCTCCTGGTGGGCCCACTTCATGGGCACGGTCTGCTGATAATGTCCCCTGCTCTGGTCACCTTTATCCGGGCTGAAGATGACTGAGTTGAGGTAAAGGCGATTGGCCTCTGGATTGGAGGACGTGGCGCTAACAGATTCAGTCTGGCCAGGTTCTGATGTGGGGCCACCCAGGCTGTAGTAAGAACCCTCCGGGGGCTGAGAAGTTTCCTTCATCGTCGGTCCTTGGTCACCGAAAAATGTGATGCGCTTGCCGGTTCTTTTGGTGCTGGGTTTCTGCTGGGCTGGTAAACTCATTGCGGGCATGAATGAACAGGCCCAGCAGTTTATGTAGGGTGAAGTTTGGGGTGGTAAGGTGTGTAAATTAAATACTACCTTGCCCAACACCCTATGAGCATTCTTCCTCGTGCGTTGTTCAAGACAAATGTGAAAGCTAAAAAAAGGAAAACATTGCTAGTGTATACCCTTTAGCGGGGTCCTCACAGAAAAGGGAAGACAGCAACATGGACGATGATCTGAGCAGTCCCTTAATTAATCAAACTCAATCTTCTATTCCCTTTTGCTGTTCTTAGTAAACCTTTCTGTGGTTGCTGGCCTAAGGTGAGCAGTGCTGAAGGCCTCCACGTGTTTTGCTCATTCATGGGTGACTCCCTGTAAAGAGAGAATGAGAGAGGGGTCAAGCACAACGACACCAAACTAAAGAGGTCCCCGTGGGGGACGTAGGGGCGAGGCATTGCCAGCCCCGCCTCAGCAGTGTAAAAACCTGCTGTGTGCCTTTTGAACAATAGATCTCCGCTGAAAGGTATCAGATGAGAGTGGATGGGTGGAAGGGAGGATGAGCTAAGCTGTGTCATTATTAACCAAGCTCACATGACACACGGATAAGGAACTGCACTCAGACGACCACATAGGTCAACCAGTCCTCACGGCTCAAGTGACAGTCAAGATTTGGCCAAATTACTCGCTACTGTAAATGACGTTCGAGGATATTGTTGCTGCACAATTCATAATAAACCACGCCCTGGAAGTAGCACTGAAGGTCATGAAACTGTGCATGCACACACACAAATACCTGTGGCCCCCTGATCCGATAGATACATTTAGAGACACACCCCCATACACACACACAGGCCTCCAACAGACAGCAACCTACCTATCCTTCTATGTCAGTTGAACAGAAGGCAGGTTGGGCACTACAGAAATCATTCCTTTTACAACAGTATGAGTCATCAGTGACAAAAGGGGGAACTTGTGTCCTTTGCACTGTGCATACATCCTCAAAACAGAAGGGTAAATGAAAGTGAGCAAGTGTGAGTCATGATGAAAGTCTCCCTGCAAAAGAAATCTGAAGGGGAAATAAATTACATTAAATGGGCCAAGTCAAAACTGCCTTTCACCTCTTAAGAGAGCCTCCTTCTGGTGAAAATCACTCGAATTGCCATGGCAACACATTATGATCATCAAAATTATCTGATGGCAAGGTTTCAGAGCAGAATTTTTACACAACAACGCCTGCAAAGTCTCGAGACGATCGAGAATCTTTAATATTGCTGATGCATTTTTAATTGTTGGACCACTTGTATGAACATATACATCATCAATCTCGTCAGTGGTCAGAAAAAAATAAACCTAGATGCAGAAACAAAAGGTGGGAACTTCTCTGCAACAGCAAGGATGACCGTGGTCAAAACGTTGGCCAACTGCAGAATTCGGATTACATAAAACCATCTGTCAGGAAGATTATGCAAATTATCAAAAAAAATCTGTATCTTCGATAGAGTTGGCCGAGGCTATCTCTGCCAAAAGTAAGCTTTGATAATGGCCAGCCTTAACTCTAGTACCCCCCTCCAAAAATCCCCAAAACACGCGGGCAGACGTGCACACGGACCAAACGTCTTAAAATAGACACTTGCAGCTGTCCAGATCCTGTACTGGCTCTTGGGCAGCACTGACCAGGGAACCGTAACACCCGCACTACGACGGTAACAAACACGGTGGTTGAAATCGGCGACGTGCGTATGCATGCTTATCATACAAATCATATGTGTACACAAGTCTTAAGGCAATCGCAGTCTTTGGAACAAAACGTGTAATCACGAAAGTCTGTGTGAACGGTGCACGCCCAGAAATAGACGAAAACGTATCTCTCTGCAAAATGTCATAATTCGGGGAGCAGAACACGCCTGTGATTTACAGTGTGTTGCAGGGTGCATGCACTGTGGTCAACCTGAATGCACAACAGGCACACGACACGAGGTAAAGGATCATGACGCATCACAAGTCCATTACACAAGCCTTGGGTTCAACCCAGCAAGGTAACACGTTAAACTGGCTTTGGTTTAACGTCGAGCTCCTTTAACTGCATAATCCATTAGGGTTTCTTAATTTAAAGCAGAGCCCAGCGCAATTCAAACGCACTTCTGTACTGTGAGAGGGTTTATTGCCATCGGACAACATTTTTAAAAGGGCAAAATGGAAAAAACATGTTGCGTCTTACACGAGAACCCTCTTCCCGGACCCCCCCTCTTTAAAGCCCGCAAACTCAGCGCTATTTACGAGAAGCCCTTTGTTGCAGAAAACGGATTATCCAGTCAGTAATGCCATGGCCCGCTGCAACAAACACACAGGCAACAATGCACCCTCGTAAGTACGAGCAGGGGCTCCGAGACAAAGTAGGGGGCTGGATCATTGCAGTTGATCGACTAAACTTGTCAACATGGTCGTTACGTCACATGTCACCATCGATTCCTAAACGACTACAATCGTGCAACAAAACACAAGTTATAAGGCTGTGTCGAGTCGATCAACACCAACAAACTGCAGGGGATGCATGGACCCGGAGTAGAATTGACTACGTACATTGTTATGTGCGGAGCCAACAAAAAAAGGTAAACAAAGTTTGTCGTCAGTGATGAACTGCATGCGGCTCATGATGGTAGAGCCCACAAACCCCCCTCAACACTTACTATTAGTCCCGCTGGTTCCTACTGAGATCGCCGTCGGCAGAATCGCCGACTCAAGTCCACCCAAAATATCTCCATGCAAACACAGACCTTGCGATGACTGCATACATCATCGTCAAGGTTGACTCATGCTATGCTGACCTCACTGTTCACTGTTCGAGTGAGGATGTTGATCGATGATGGCGGGTTATTAGACAGCCATCTCGTCGATAGCGAAACGCCGATCTGCAAAAAGGTGAAGGCACTGCCGCGGCCGTTGCACATTATTGCATGAGGATTGCACAAAAACACATGCACGCTGGCAATGCGGCCTTTCCGCGTATCGAACGACACATTCGCTCTCCCTCCCTCTCTCGTCTTGTGATCCACCTCTCACTCACTCGCCACACCTACTTCCATGCCCATATATGGTTTTCCTCTTACAGACGAGGCGGTGTCATTTACGGAGCAAGCAGACTCCTCAGTTCATGCGGGAAATTCCGACACAGAGAGGATCCCACAGCTTTGGGCATGTGGCTATTGGATTTATCTTAACCAAGCAACCTAAATTAACACCAGTAACAATGACTGAAGGCTACTTTGACATTGGTTCTCAAAAGCAGCTTTACGGCGTTGCCCATTAAAAAACAGAAACACTCCTGACAATCTAAGCCATTTATACTTCAGATTACTAAGACCTCTTGGTGACCTCCGTTTGGAAACAGTAACAATCGGGGTTTGCCTCTATCCACAGTGCAGAACTGCACAGTTATATCAGTGTACACGCCTTTGGTAAATGTTATAATGCTGCATGCCAGATTACATTCCAGAGAATCTAACAGTAGATTCACGGAAACAGCATCACAGACAGCTGCCACTGGATTGATGAGATATTGATCAGATTAGAAATCAAATGTAATGATGGTATTCTTCCCCCACTTCACCTGTGTTCCCTGGCGTTCTGTAACTTTTACAGACGACTAAAAAAGCCACCACATGGCAACGGGCATGACCCAGCATGTGCCCGTTAAGACTGCATGGATATGCAGTCCTCTCTCTCTCTCCTTAAAATAACGTGCAAAGCCTGAAAACATTCACAGATGCGTTTCACAAGGAGATGATTCAGTGACATGCCTTCATTTCATGATAGTTTCTGCACTGAGAACTGCGTGACAGTTCCTGTCGTGTTTGTGTGTTTTCAGACCATTCACTGTTAGCTTTTCTCTGCATCATCAGCTCCCATACAGATTGGGCAACCAACAGCCTAGCATAAACATACTCCTATGCTAATCAGTTCATTGGAAGTGAAATTTCGTGCACAGCAGAGATGCGACGGCTCTTATCCAGTGTTGTGGATAAATGGCGCCGTACGTCGTCGGAAAATAGCGCATCTTCTTCGTAACGTTATGACTCGGCACATTGTCCTTCAATATCAAAGCATCTTTAAGGGGGGGGCAAAAGCCAGTTGGTCGGTCGTTCGTGTAGTTATCGGATGATTGGTGGTTCGATCCCCGGTTCCTTCAAAAAGCGTATTTAAAGTGTCCTTGAGCAAGACACTGAACCCCCAATTTCTTGAGTCGACATGTTGAAATTAGACTGGTGTCTAAATCTGGAGTATTTGCATTCTAAATATTCATTAGCATGCACTGTCAACAAAGGAGATTTTTCATCATTTTATCTTCCGCCTGGTGGTCGCTGAGACCGCAGCAGACACGACTAACCCAAGCTAGCTTGTTTTCGTTGACTTTTCAGCAGCCAGTCAATACACAATCAAAACGAGCTGGATGACAGACAGGATAGCAGCTAGTTTCCGACAAACTTATCTAGCGGTGCCATGCACGAATATATGTTGTGTATAATTGCACAGTACTTACATCAAAATATGTCTACAACACGCACACAGTGATTCCTTTCACGCCGTTTCCCCCAGC
Organism: Regalecus glesne; assembly: GCA_900302585.1. Classification (NCBI taxonomy): domain Eukaryota; kingdom Metazoa; phylum Chordata; class Actinopteri; order Lampriformes; family Regalecidae; genus Regalecus; species Regalecus glesne. The sequence continues at coordinate 18,417 of OMLC01007625.1, read as the reverse complement.
CTGTCTGCTGTAGCTAACGTTAACGTTAGTTAGCGTTGTGAGAAAACCCCCCTTGAACTTTTTTTTTTCTCCCCGATTCCTCCACAAGGCGTCACTTCCCACTTCTAGACACACTCATCCATCGACACCGCCAGGCTGAACAACACCAGGCGGCAATTAATTAAAATATCTCATTTTTGTGGTAGCCATTAGCGACTCCGATGTTAAAGGAAAACAGTGAATCAGTCGTTCTGGTGAATCTGGCGTTGTTGAACCCGCCAGTCTGACATAATAACACTGGCTTTGGGGCCGCGTCCCATTTCTATTGATGCCGTATGTGGCCTTTGCGGCTTTTGCGACAGCTCGACTGCAGATGGCAACACGGTGACCGATACGCATAGCAATGTACCTTGGTGCGGCGCTAGCCTGTTGCAGCTTCAACAGCTAACAACGACCCCCCTGACTTCCTTAAAGAGGCTATACAGAGTTGAGTTAGTTAGGTTAGCCAGCATCGAGAGCTAACACCGACCCTCCCCCCGTGTCTTTCTCATATCGGTCACACGGTGCCGGTTTAAAGGATGCGGGCACAAAGAGTGATTTTTAACTCTCGGCCGGGTGTGTAAACATTTCCTCTACATCAGGCCGTTTTTTCTCTATCACAAGCGAACAATGTCATTGTCTCATATTCACATTTGGTGTCAATGTATCGCATCTTGTCATTAAGGTAAAAATGCGGTGCCCGTTCCTGAACATTTCCGACTTGAGGAGACCATTCTGCCGCTCGACCTGCAGCCGGGACAAGTCCTCGTCCGGACACTTTATCTCTCCGTCGACCCCTACATGGTGCAGTGCATCGACGTGTCTTGTTGACTTCTGTTATGTCGACTACCTTTTTTGATGCTCTATTTTCTGAATCAGTTCTTATTAATGGATTCTCCCGATCAACTCCCATTTGATTCGATACGCCGCCTAACAAGTATTTTTCCACTCTAGCAGTAGATCTGAGTCTGATTTACCAAAGTGTCATGTGACCGAACTGCGTGCAGCAATGAACTTAGGGTAACCTGGACGGTTTAGAAAGTTTAAATGAGGACAGATGAGACAAAAAATTAGGACAGCCTCAGATGAGATTCTGACACAGTTCTACTCACCTGAGGATAGAGGGACGAGTAACCCACCTGCAGTCAGAAGTGTGCATTTGTAGATCTTGTGGACGTCAATTGAAACACACACTTCAGACGTGTCTGTCCTCTTCTGTACCTCTTAGCGATGCCGCATGAATGAAGACACGGGTGCTGAATACCTGACACCGTGGGGTCTGTCAGAGTGTGTGGACGGTGGAGGCGTCGGGCTGATTGAGTCCAGCCGCTGTGACGGTCTTGCAGAGGGAGATATGGTCACCTCATTCAACTGGCCTTGGCAGACCCACGTTGTTTTGAAAGGAAACGTCTTACAAAAGGTTAGGCATATAACTTAGTATAAGCAATGGCACTTTTTTTATTGTGTGGGCATCTATCTTTGACTCGGACAGTGAACTCTGTCCTGCTCAAGCCATGAGATGGAATGGCAGCCTGTCCAGGGTGTTTCCTCGCCTTTCCCCCAATGAGTGCAGGAATAGGCTCCAGCATGACTCCACTGCCTGGCTTTGGATGAGCAGTTGACGATAGATGGATGGATGGGCATTCAATTCAAGTCAATTTTGTTTGCAAAGCCCATTATTACAAATTTACCTCAGTGGGCGTCTCTCTGCCTTTCACCCAATGAGAGTTGGGATAGTTCCCAGCATGACTCCAAGATCCAACTTTGGATAAGCAGGTGACAGTGGATGGATGGATGGATGGATGGATGGGCATTCAAATCAAGTCAATTTTATTTTTATAGCCCATTATTACAAGTGTACCTCAGTGGGCTTTACAATAACACAATATCCTGCCCTTAGCCTCATCATGGGATGTTATGTTTTATTTTGCAATTAACAGAGAATCCACCAACTCCCCCTTAAATCAGGGGTCTGTTATTATGTGTGTGTGGTTCAAGGGCAAGAGCACAGGCTGAGTTCGCTCGTGTTGGCAAAATTCGGGTTGCATTTAGGATTTCTAATGTTCCGGGTCTCATAACTTGTAAAAATGATTTCTGTCGTAGGTAGACCCACAGTTGGTTGATGGGCACTTGTCATACTTTTTGGGAGTAGTTGGCATAACAGGCCTCACTGCACTACTGGGAATGAGAGATAAGGGCCATGTGATCAAAGGGGCCAACCAAACCCTGGTAGTGAGTGGAGCTGCTGGAGCCTGTGGCTCTATCGCTGGACAGGTAAATAAAGAAAACTCCAGTTTGGTCTATTCTCAAAGCTTGTTAAAGCCATATCATAATGAGTCTCTTATGACCTGCTGTAACTTTGAATTGCTAGCAAATTGTAGTTGATGTAAAAAAAACAAAAACCTGCAGGTCTTCAACATGCTAAATTAAACGTTATTCTTCCTTTAGGAAAATGCTCACTAGTAGCACATTGCAACATCCTATACATTTATTGATTTTATGATGATCTTTGTCCCTTAAGCATTAAAGTAATTAAAGAGAGAAAGATAGAAAAAAAGGTTACTAAGCTAGAATTTGGACTCAAGTTGCATCTAGTAAAAATGGGTCAATATACCTTCTTAGAAACTCTGTGTGACCACAAATGTGAATCACATCATAGAGAGAGGGGGGGTGAAATCCTAATGGTCTTATTGTACTGTGTTGATGTGTTTTTTTTTCTCAGATAGGCTTCTTGGATGGTTGTGTGAGGGTGGTAGGCATCTGTGGATCGGATGAAAAGTGCAGAGTGTTGGTTGACAAACTAGGTTTCTCTGCAGCCGTCAACTATCGGCAGGAAGACATTTCTGCGAGGCTGAGGGAGTGCTGCCCAGACGGGATAGACGTTTACTTCGATAATGTGGGAGGTCCCATTAGTGATGCTGTCATAGCACAGGTACTGTACAAGCTATGGCTAGGTGTTGCACTGTGGCTGCATACAAGGAAGTCCAGACACTATCCGGTTTCTAGCTGATATCATTTGATATGCAGGGGATACTACTCCACCCATGATCACATATCTGACAGTATTCCTAGTGATGTGTACAGGGTAAAAAAAGAAAACCATAAATACATTGGAGGTCATCTATTGTTTCCTTGTCTAACAGATGTGAAAGTTTGGGGAAGTATACCTTCTGGATTAATCAAACTACCACCATTAACTGACATCAAATTGCAGCTTTCTACATTTACCATGTACGTTTCAAGAGTCCTTAGCATTCCTTAGCATCTTTATATCACTCCAATGATAAATGAAAATCACTGCAGCACGTTGGTGCAGCAGTGAGCACTGTTGCCTCAAGGTCTGGGGTTTGGATCCCATCTAAAGTCACTTCTGTGTGGAGTTTGCGTACTCTCCCCGTGTCTGCATGGGTTTCATCAAAAAGGCATACATGTTAGGGTTAATGCTGCTGCCTATGCCCCCGACCAAGGCATTAGGAAAAAAGCACTCAAGTTCGTCCCATAGCACTGCAGCGGCTCACTGTTCCCATACAAGAAAATGGGTTAAATGCAGAGAACACATTTAGTTGTATGTATATGCAATGACTAATGAATGATGCTTCTTCCTGTGGTATATAAGAAAAACACTCACCCATTATATGAAAGAGGTTGGTTTGTGGGACTTTTAGAATTTCCTCTCTTTCCAGCAGCTGTCCCTTTTTCTTAGAAACTCTTTGACACCCCCCTCTCCCCCATACCCAAATCATCCATAGATGAACAATGCCAGCCATGTGATCCTGTGCGGACAAATCTCACAGTACAACAAGGATGTTCCCTACCCTCCACCTCTGAGCAAAGACACGCAAGAAGCCCTGGAAAGCAAGAGCATCACCCGCGAGCGATTCATGGTGCTCAACTACATGGACAAAATGGATGCTGCCCTCCTCCAGCTCAGTCATTGGGTTAAATCTGGCCAGCTCAAAGTAAGGAATATATTATGATAATGATGATCACCTTGTGTGTATGTGTGCCCTTGCCAATAGCATGCTTCCTTTTCTTTCTTGATTTTATTTCCCCTAACAACAATTACTGTGTTCTGCAGGTCTTGGAAACAGTGGTGAGTGGCATTGACAATATGGGAGGTATGCATGTCTATAATTTCCCCCTTTCATGCCTAATCATTTCTGAGTTTTCTGTTGTTCAGACTAATGCTCTTGGGAGCTAAAATTGTTTTTCTATTTTCTTGCAGAAGCATTTTGCTCCATGATGAAAGGTGGACATGTTGGGAAGCAAATTATTAAGCTATCCGATTGAAGGAAATTGCTCTAGCCTGCACTGGGGACCATTCACTCTGAGGGCCTTGGGAAATAAACTGACTTTTGCCTCCATCTCCGCTGCGGAGATGAACTTGATGAACCTTGTTATCATGCTGTAATGTTAATAAAATTTGAATGCTTAACCGATCGATGTCGAGTATTAAAACTTTTTTATTAACCTTTCAAGAGTACAGATGGAAAAAAAGTCAAAATTGTGTTCCTGAGAATAATATACATGAATAGGATCCATGTAGAGTGCTTGGAAGCCATAAAAGTCTTCAATTGTTAATGTTTATTGATTTAGAATTAAATTAGTGCTGCTGTTAAACGGAAGCCAAAAGGAATATTGCAGTGCTGTATCACATACTTATCATATCAGGCCACATTGAATCAATGTTGCATGCACCGTGTAATGTTATTATTGGCCCCTGTATTCCCATTGTCTTAGAAGGGGTAGACTTTAATCATCGCAGAAATGGTGGTATACCCTGGACTGTCCTAAAGGAGCAAACACAGATCCATATTCTCAGGCAGGACAGCAGTTCCCCAAGGCTCAGTGTCCCACCCTGACCTTTGCCAGGCTATTATTGGCTCAAGTACTGTCAAAATTCACGGGTGCTATGGGGCGGCAAAGCTCAGGAGGTAGGGCAGTCGTGCAGTAATCAGAGAATTATGGTTCAATCCCGGCCCCCTGCAGAAAACATGTCAAGGTGTCCTTGAGTTCTTGTCACTGAACCCTTAACGGCTCCCCAGGCACTGCGGCTATGCTCACCGCTCCTGTAAAATAGGATGGGTTAAATACCAGGTCCATTTTTACGTTTCACGATTAGTCCTCACATCTTGGGGGTGGACATGGAGATAGATGGAGCATGGGGGATTAAGGCTGGATGCCCTTCCTGAGATTCTACCATGCCCCCCCTCCGCCCCAATAGGATGGGTTAAATGCAAATCCCATCAGCCTTGGTCATGTGGCAAATGAAACAATCTGTCCATCTATTCTGTGCAGTGTTGTACGTCCTTGGTGTGATGATGATAATGATGATCAAGGAAAACCAAAAGTGACTTCCATTTATGAACGCTTTATTTCACAGCAATATAAACCATTAATAAAATGTGGTTTATAAATTTTCTCAGTTGTCACAAAATAAGTGGGAGGTGTACAATCAATTCATTCACGTGTTTGCCTAATTATCCACATGAAAGGATGCAGAATAACGTTAAAAAAAACTCCAGTGCATCTACTCTATTACTTCTTAAAGAAGTACCGACACAGAGCAAAATACAGTAGCCAATATCCAATCACTCAAAGTAGGGATCACTCAATCTTCATATAGTAACTGGACGTTTATGAGCAGTTTTACCATTTTAACCAGTGGATTTGGGTTATGCTAATAAGAACACAAACTCACCTGACCACTATGAGCGTATGGGGCTTTTATGCAAAAACAACCCCATCACAATTCAAAAGTGAAACCCAAGTGAGGCACACTTTATATTTCCTTTCAAATGGACTCAATGCTGCCCCCCAGTGGACATGCAATATCGGTTCATCAGAGGTAGGGAGTATCATCACAAACATCGATTTGGTCATAAATACTGAATTAACCCACAGTGTCTGTCTGGAACCAGCTCTAATATGGATGAAGGAGAACTTGAGGACACACTGTCAACTTGGACTGGAGATAAAGGGAAAGTTAACTCGTGGAATTTGTTGAAACAGGGCCCCAACTAGACCACAATGGTCAAAGTATAGTCATTAGCGGTTTTATTTAGACCCCAACACAAATATTGCGCTGAAATTCCAGTTTTATCACTGAACTGAGCATTTTGCACACTAGCTACACACATTTTGCACTGGCTGCACATCCTTCTGCTGAAGACTGTGCTTGGGTCCGCCTATATTTCTTCATCACTTGGTACTTTGGTCAACCTGGGTATCTGCTGCTAATGACTACAAAGCACATCATTTTTTGTTTTACTGCTGTCAAATTGTCATTCTAGACAAATATGACTTCACAATCAAAATAGCAAGGAATTGTCTTATTTCAACCACAACCAGATGAACTGGTTCACCGTTTTTTTTGCAACCTTCCTGCTTTAGGGAAAGTCTAGGCTCCGAGGTGACAAATGCCCATCACGGGCGGAGCAATATATCAAAAAAGAAAACAAGAATAGAATCACACAATATAATATGAATAAATAACAGCTTTGTAAATCAACAGAGTAATATAAATTCATCTCATTTCCTCACAGGTATATGACATTCACCATTTTGTTTTAGCCACCACAAATCTGGATTGTTTTACATGGTTTATGACTGAGCTACTATGGAATATATAAAAACATTGTCATACTGTCAGCTCCCGAAATACCGCCGAGACCAGCCTGTTGTTCAAGTGCTCACATTCCTGAGAGACAAACAGCTGCTTTTTCTGTGGTATGGCGGAATCCTCAAGAAGTGTAAATGGTCAGGCTAGCCTCTGTATTTTTGTGAACTTTCAGCATTTTTCAACCACTCAGAGTCAAATAATTGTAGGAAACTTCATGTGAATAAAATAAATGCAAACTCCCGCGTGTTCTGATACACATCATTCTGATGTGATAAGTGATGTTTCAGTTATGTGCAAAGGAAATTTCATTGACAAACCAATTTCACTTATCAACCGATACTGGATTTAACCCACTGCTTTGATTGATGGCACATTTCCTGTACTGTGTGTGGATTGATAGTATGGCATCAATATACTGGAACACTGTTTAAGCTTTGTAACCCATTTCATTTTCACCACAGCGACACCCACACAATGCCAGGTGGTTTGCTATGAGGGGGGGGGGGTGCCCATATAAAGTAGAATAGGCTCCCTGTTCATCCAAAAGCATTTACTATAAAGGAGGTAAACATGAGGGAGTGGGGTTTGGCACATCTGGCCTTCATCAGTCAGTGAGCAGGTTTAAGGGAAGAGTAAACCATTATTTTGCTAAATTCATCCTTTGGCAGTGGTGAGGTGGCAGTTGGCCAAGGCAACACTTCCAGAAAGTGCTAAACGCTCATGGTAATGTGTCAGCATAAATATAAACAGATATTTCTTTTCAACCACACCGTAATACAATTCTCCTATACTGTCTGCCGAAGCGTACATTGAACTAAGTCCTCTCATCGCTTATGTAGGCTATTTAACCTCCAATGTATCCCTGTCCTTTTCTTGTTACATTGTAAGCATCGCTATGAATATGCCCCCAAATGTGCTCATGTGTGCGGTAGCATAACATGCATAACAAATGATATTTAAAAAGAAACAGGATAGTGGCTGGTATAAAGTGGCTACGGAGATACAACTGAGTGAGAGAGTTGAGGGCTGGATGTGTAAGGAAACTCTGTCAGAGGGTGTTTGGGATGGACAGAAATGGCAAAATGCAACCAGCTTGAAGAAGCCGCTGCGGCACAGTGTGGTTACTGTCAAGAGGGAGCAGTGCTCTTGCTGTTGTCAAGGAGATGGGGGGTTGGGCCTGTCCAGGCACGGTAAGCCAATAGCAGGCTGAGCCCCAGTGCCCACGTGCGAACTGGAGACAGGAAGAATGCCACTGGGCCGTAAGTCTCCAGGAGGAAGTAACAGGAGTAGGCCTGCCAGGTGAGCAATAGCAGCATGGAGAGGTGAACCACCAGACTCCGCAAACGGCAGCCTGGCCGAAGGAGATGGGATCGGAAGGTGTTACCACGGCAACGCTGGTTCAGGCTCCAGCAAAGGTAACAGGTGAGGGGTGTGTTAAAAAACAAAAGCTGGCAATGAAAAGAAGTGAGAGAGAAAGGAAAACTTAGCATTTCTTCAACAAATGAATCAAGATTTCATTCTAGAAGCAATTATTTTATCACGGCTTCTGCAAGCTTCGCTGAATTCGCTTTAACATGTCACAAGGCCTTCCGAGTAGAATGACATGGATTCATGAGCATGAAAAAAAATGAAATCCAAGCTTCTCGGGTCTATATCCAGAAATTTCCAAAGTGTATCCATGACCAGCACAGACTGAACACTTACTTGAATGACTCCAACAGCATAAGTGAGACCGCCTTCCAGAAAGTGACCATCGATGAACACCCCAAAGACAAAGCAGGCACCACTGTGACCATCAATTACCTCTCCTATAAACCACGGGCCTGCAAAGAGATGGAGGGGGTGTGTAGGAGGGCCCATAAAATGTATTACAGACAGCTTTAGAACAGTAAACAATGTGTTGGCTAAAGTCACATCATACCTTGGAAAGAAGAGCAAGCTACTTGATGACTGATTTATAATATTTGGGAAATTAGTCTTGCAAAAGAGGAAACTCTTTTGGCTAGATGTTTAGATAGTTGTTTTTTTTTTTGCTTGGAAGTTTTTTTAATTTAACTATCAATCAGTTTGTTTTTTATTTTAAGGAACATGGTCAGTCCACTCGCTTTTATCATTTTTTAGAGTCTTTTTTTCTTGGAAGGCAGCGAGGGGACACAGAGTGGGACAGAAAGCTCTGGAAGGATTTGATCTTAAGTCAGAGGAGGCATGGTGGTCATTTAAATAAGCTCCCACACATAAATGGAAATTACAAACAAGAGTCACAAATACACAAGATGAGGAGGTCTCAGAATGACCTATGATTGTGAATTATAATATGCACTAAAAATTTGTGTTACCACAGCACAATTTTTAAGTGAATGACTGTACAACCCTGACATTGGGCAGAAAACAAAAACGAAGATCAAACAGATCAACTCACCTAAGGCTGTACACAAGTTGAAGAGCAGCAGAGAGTAGTAGAAGCTGTCTATTTTACTGACCAGGTGGAGGGACATCATTGCTTGCGGGATAAAACCTGTAGATGCTTGAAAAAAAAGGGGGGGGGGGCAAATTGGGTTGAAAAGTACTTTAGAAAATTGTTAATTGCTTGCTCAAAGGAGATTCTCCGTTTGCTCTTTAGTTAGCATGCAGCATCAATCAGTCATTCCCACCCTGCTGGAGCACATCAGGGAACATATTTTGTGCATACTTTGCATACTTTGATCAGTTTAGCTACGATGAGGACCACAACTGAACCATCTGATTAAGGACAACCATAATGATAGGTCATCCTGCATGATACTTCAAATAATTATAGCTATTCCAAATTAAAACCTTTCTAAATGATTTGCGGACAAGTGATCTGGAAAAGCTACATGAAGACCTTGCGGAAAATGACGAATTCTCCAACATCGAGAGCACTTTCCAAGCACTTCCTTGTATCAGTCTGCAGATAGCATGCGGAATAATATCCATTTCGGATTCAAGAACTTTATTGTCATTGTGGAAGCACAACAAAATTGCAATTGTGTCAGCCTCAAACGGTGCATAAAGAGAAAAGATAAATATAAAATATCGGCAATGAAAAAGTAGAGTGTAAGCAATACAAATAGAACACAAGCAATATAAAGCAGAGTTAGTGATACAGTAAATTAAAACCTATAAGGTGCAAAAAAAACCAACAACAAACATGTTGTAAGGGTGCGGTTAACAGATAGAGAGGCTTACAGTGACATGCGAGTCAATATTGCAAATGTGGCACATGACTAACAATGGCAGCATCTCAGTCTCATCAGACTGACGAGGTGTCTGAGTTCATTAACACCAAGCTTTTGGAAAGAAGTTGTCTATTAGTATATTTGTTTATGTGCCAGTAAGTGAGACCTTAACTAAACCGACATTTCAATACATGTGAACTCGTGCTAAAGGATGAAGGGTTAGCCATGGCATACCTCTACCAGAAGGAACACGCAGAATCCTGAAGACCAACAGTGCACCAACATTCAGCAGCATCATGGTGACAAAGGCCACACGGCCCAGGATGTAGTGGTCTGTGAGGAGGATGAAGGATTGCATGAAGCCAAAGCTAGGGGATAGGTCCTCCTCCAGGGTGAACTGCTGATCTCGCACAGTCAAACGTCCTGCCGAGTCCTGTGCACACACATTAAAAGGTATCAGATTATGTCTACATAAGCAATCAAGTTAACACCTGCATATTATTCAGAGAGAAATGTTATACTTCTAGATCACCATCATCACCTGCAACAAAGATAACAAGGTGCTACAATCAATCCACCAACAAAGAAATTACAAGTGATAATTAACCAAAATTCAAACAAAAGTATACAGGATTAAAAGCAAACACAAAGTAATCCACATCAAACTCTCAATGCTCTTAAATCTTCAAGACTGACCGAGTGAGCTTAGAATTTTACCAACCTCCACTTTTACCCGGATAGTGTGCAGCCCTGTGAGGTAACGAGAAGGGTCCCATTGCACCACATACAGAGGGCCCCCCGCAGAATGGCCCATGTCCAACAATTCACCATCCACACTGACATGTACTGCTGTGATCGATGCTTCAGAGAAGGCTAAGATCCTGGGGAAAGAATGGTGGATGAGGGGTTTTAATATACAAATTCTGATTCAGACAACCCGACCCGGTACTCTGTAGTATTTGTTTTTATCTGTTTGTGTCATTTGTAGCTCTGGGTGACTCTGGTGAAACTCTTGTACTAATGGAGCTTTACAAATAAATCAAAGACCAGGTTATAACTGGGAAAGGGGTTAAGTTAAGGGGTTAAGACTGTTCATTAAAAAGTAAATAGGAGTTGAAAAAAATAACCTAAAATGCAAACAACCAGAAAAATGTGCATGCCTGAACTTAAGCCCTAATCAGACTGGATTAATTTTGTGATGGTGTCTGACATGCAGCTGAAATCACAGGAGACCTATAAAGCCAGTAAGACCTACATACATGGGAGGAAAGCTTTGTTTGATAAATATTCATTTTTGAGAGAATCAACTCACATCAGCTAACATAGACAATTTTTTGAGGACTTTAGTGTAAAACAGAGTGAAATCCTTACTGATCAGGTTGTGTGCAGCCCATAAAACTAACTGGTATAGGGGGGCCGAGAGAATGTTAAATTACAGATATGCTTTTAGAGTAATTAGAACACTTTACCTCCCTCTGTCAAACTATTCCCATCTGAACAAGGCTTATTACGATAAAGAAGCATTGCAGGTTGAACATCTTATGAAGACAGAGACTGGAGAAAACATTGCTCAGTGAAAAAGGAGACATTTAGAAGGGTGTGGATTAATGATATGTTGTCGAGTAGATGAGGAGGCTTTAGTGTTCAGGAGGACACACACACAGAGGGGACACCTGATGTGCGTTGATCTCTGGATACGCCCCAGGGGCTCCACTCCGGGATGAAGATATTGCGCCTCTTTAGGGTTGGTGATCAGGACCGCAGGCCACTTTTCAAACGTCAGGTCAGAGAAACTCAGCATGTCATGGTCAAAGGCCAGTACTCTGTATCTGGGAGACAGGCATGACAGGAATGTACTAGGCACTGGACAGTGTGTGCTTGTTTGTATGTGTGTGTGTGTGTGTGTGTGTGTGTGTGTGCGTGCGTGCATCCGTCCGTGCATGTGTGTTTGTGTGAAAAAAGAAAAAGAAAAAAAAGAAAGACAGAAACAGACACAGACAAAAAAACAAAATTGCTAGCTAAACATAATATCTTACCTGCGGTTGTCCATCCAGTCACCCAGCTCCAGCTCCAGCGTGCCATGGGGATGTCGGCTGTGGAGGACTGGCATCAGGCCCCCGAGAGTGTGTAGATGGCCACACAGATAGGCAACAGCAGAGCTATACACCCAATAAAAAATTCAAATCAGCAACCAAAACAGAGCAGATTAATCAAATAAGATGCTTATTGTCCATAACGTAACGACTCTTAACAAAATCAGGTTGCCTGAAATGATAAATGTTAAATAGACTTGTTCTTATATTACGCTTTTCTAGTCTAACGACCACTCAAAGCGCAATGAATGCCTCACATTTAGTGAGCTACGCAGTGGGATACAAACCTGCAACACCTGAGTCCCAGGCATGCACTCTACCCACTGAGCCACCGCGACTCATGAAATACTATGGATGAGAAAACAAGCAGGGAAAATAAAACACTCAACAGTGGGCATAACCCTCAAAACTTCATGACCATAAAAAACAAATTCAATTTGTTTTCAGATCTACACTTCCTTAATTCACTCTAACAGAGGTCATATTGTGTTATCAAACTAGTCATCTCATTACAGATTAAGAAATAATAAATCCGGCATCGCAGGGTCAATCCCACTGAGGGGAGTCAGGAAGGGCATCCAGCCTTAATCACCCATGCTCGGTAAATGTGAGGCATATGAAGTAAAGTGCTTTGAGTGGTCACTACACTAGAAAAGCACTATATAAAAATGAGTTTATTTACCATTTATATTTTCTCATTGAGCTCATGGTTTTATTCAAAGTGATAAGCAGATATATTTGTGTCAAACAACAAGAATCTTAGAACATTAAATAACAATTATCTTAGTCGAGAGTGCATGTAATGACCTGTAGAAATTAGTACAAGTGCGTGATGGGTAGATCACCAATATGCAAATAATAGAAGATCCAAATTTCAAAAAAAGGATTCAAGTAATTGGTGAAGAATTTTATTCAAAGTGACTTTTTAATTTCTGTGTAGGATTCTTTAGTTAGAACTGAAACATTGCCCTTCAGCAGTAATTTTTAAGATGCACAAATGACCTGAGAATGAAGACACAAAACAACAAAAAAGTAACCCTAAGCCCTAATTTCTGGTTAAGGCTCCTACCCCCATTCTATGTTACCTCATCATCTCTCGAACTCCGGGATAAGGGGAGATGACTGTGGACGTGGTGTAATGGCCAAACCAGATGGACTGGTTGCTGCTGTGACTCTCCTCCTTGAAGGAAGCCAGTAAGTCCATTTGAGTCTGTATGAGTAGGGGGAGGTTTTATAAATGTATTCCATTATTCCACATGTTAACAGTGTATTAGTCGTTATACTGACTACTCAATAGATGTAGACCTTTGTAGTCATTATCTCCTTTATATGGATAGTGCCAATTACTGAACATTTAGACTGTAAATATGCCAGATTTAGCAACCAAGTTCATTTTCATCTGATGTCCGAAGCAAATAGGAGTTTAGAGTCTTGCTCAAAGACATTTCAACATGCTTTCTGAAGAAACCGAGAAATCGAAGCACCAATCTTCCAATTACTAGACAACCGCCGAATCTCCCAAGTAACACCAGCCCTAAATTTATTATTATTCTTGTTATTCTACTTTAGCCCCCCCCCCCACACACACACACACAACCCTCTCT
>OMLC01007604.1:4788-17472 GCA_900302585.1 Regalecus glesne | reverse complement strand
ATGTGTATAAAATATTTGGTTGTTTTAGATCGGTGATTTTGACCCCTGATTATACGGTCATCACCGTACATGTCCACTAGGTGGAGTTATTTACCTAAAACAATGATAATCTCTGAGACCTGCACAGGGCTCTTTCTCACCCCTTCTCATCCAATGACTGCTGAGTTAGGCTTCAGTATGACTCTGTAACTTGACCTCGGATAATAATCGGTTGATGATAAGCTAGACTGATGGATGAATATGTCTTTATAAAAGCAGGAAATGAAGGAATGTCAGTTGACATAATGGTTAAAAACATCATCCTGTCTATCTTGTTACGTGAAACACCTCTCCTTCACATCTGAAGTATTACTGTCATAATGGAAAGGATTCTATAAACAAACTCCTTCTGAAAATGCCACAACAGAAGGGGTCTCATCCCAACGTGTCAACGTGGCTATGTCGTGTTGTGATGCCTTGGTTCCTGGAAAGTGCCCACAGTGTCAGGTGGTTTGAGAGAAAACCAATACAGCTTGGTAATCAAACCAAATAGTGGCCCCATTTTATAAATACTGAATACTAAAAGAACCCAAAACCATCCAAGTTGAAGTCTGTCAAACATCTTTATAAGCTGCTTAAGGTCGGTTAGTTAGCCAATGGGGGAAACATTCTTACGTGGATAACGTCTGATGGTATGATTTCCTGAGTAGTTTTCGCTTTCGGTACATGTTACACATGTAACTGCGTTGTGGTTAAGCATGGGTGGTAGGCGGGGAATCCCTGCCGGCGTAGCGTGGGTGCTCCCACGGTTCTACCTACCTAGGCAACCCAAAAAAGGATGCTCCTGATTGTAAAAGTGGCCTTATATGGATTCTAAGTTTTAGAATATGTGATGGTGTAAATGTTTACTGGCCCTCACTTAACAGGTGCGTACCTGCTAGCAGTGTGAGATTTCCAAACATGGATGCCGCGAGCACCACATTTGGAGTAATTCTATCAATAAACAAAGGTTTTGGTTCCAGACATGTTGTGTAGAAGGAAAGGAAAGACACTTCACTTGATCATTGTATTATCTGTAGTCAACCCATCCTGTTGTATAGGAGCAGTGGGCAGCTACAGCACCTGGGAAATGAAGTTGAAGAAAATGAACTTTTACAAAAACACATGTTTTGAATTCTGCACGGAATCATTTAAATGCATTGCTTTCAAAGCCGTTTTTATGTGTGTTTTTTTTCTTTTCATGACTGCAGACCCACATCACACCAATCACACACACACAGAAGACAAAAATACTTTAGCCACATATTAAAGTAAGAGGATATGTTATTGGAACAGGTAGAGAAATTACATGGATTTACAAGTTATTTTAATAAAATGTGATGAGAATGGAAAGCACCCTCCAGGCAGTAACCATTGTCATCATGGACATCATTCAGAGAGAAAAGACGTGAGGACCCCCCCCCATACTCCATCCATGTCCATGTCCATAACTTGGTGACTGGTCATGACATGTAAAAATGGCCCTCATGGTCTTGTAATATTGGGGGGCCACAGTGGCTCAGTGGTGGAGCACATACTTCAGGAACTGATGAGCCAGAGATGGCGGGTCTGAACCCACCATGGGTGTCAGGAAGGGTATTCAGTCTTAAAATCCATTTAATCCCGTGTCAACTGCCTCTATGTAAATGGGCCTCTCAATATCAAGTGAGAGATATATGCTGCTTTTGCAGCAGATAATGCACACTTGTATCTTAATGAAAACTTGTGCCACAACAGGTTCAACAACGTCCCATTTTGACTTTTGCCATTTACATTCTCGTCTCATGGAGACTCATTCGTCTAAGAGCATGTTTCTTGTTGTCAAGCCATGGGTGTTGGGATCTTTAGTCATCTAGATCTGGTAGTGGAGGTGTAGCTGAATCAAGGAGACTAGACAGGGACACATTTAAGTCACAAGTGAGATTTTCAACAGAATCAGTCTCTATGGTAAAAGGAACCGAGACCTCAGGCAGCTGCTGGCCAAATACAGCTAGAGTGAGCGGACCAATGTGACGAGTGGCTATTATATCTGTGCCGACATTAACAGGACAGGTATATAATTATTCAAATTTAATGAGAAAATGATTTGATACAGCATATGTGGTTGGCAAGATCAGAAACAGCTATCCATTTAGATAAAACTAAATCAAGGGTGCTTACCACGGCAATGAGTCAACTTTTGAACAAGGTGAGTGAACCCAAAAGTATCCACAAGCACCAGAAATGCTAAAAGAGAATCACCAGCCTTATTCAGATAAACATTGAAATCACCGAAAAAATTAGAATCTAATCCAACTTTAGAAGTTAAATTGAAAATATACTTGTATATAAACTACTTGAACATAAGTATAGTGAGGTGGGGGAACTTCATTACAGGAAGGGAGACATCTCATTTCAGTCATGTTTCACATAACCCAATCATATCAAAACCATGTTCAAAAATCAGATCATATATTAGTAAGGCTTTGGTAGACAGTGATCTGATATTTTTAAGGCCAAATCTAAGTAACTTGTTGGATTGATCAGAGGTAGGCAGACCTTTAGAGCTAGCACTAGATGAAATATAATAGGAATCTGACTACCCTGTATTATTAGAAGACAATATTGAAGATCTAGGCCTTGGATGATATGTGGTCACACATCTGACAACATTCTATCTGTGGTTAGGTACATTTTTAGATTCTTCATTGTACATGTCAACACCACCGGTGGTAAGAATGGTTATTTGATTATCGTGTCTCCCATATTTAGGAGGGGAGGTCTTGTAAGGAATACTGCAGGGGAAGGAGGCTGTCTCAATGCTATAGACCAAACAGTCAATCTGATAACCTATCTTCTTTCAGCTTGATCCCTGCTTCTCAGGGGTGACCAAAGTGGATTCTGGTTATCCCCTGAATGATTTATTTTTTAAAACATCAAATGGCCTTCCTGAAACAACAGCTAACCATATGAATGGGGGCAAATGTAAAACGACAAATGCCATCCCATTATTTTTGAATTTAAGCCCATGCCTGTCAATATGATAATCCATCCATCTTTCATCGGTCACTTATCCACAGTTGGGTCATGCTGGAGTCTATCCCAGCACTCACCAGAAAAAAAACAACAGTAACAGTAACAACAGTTCCGATGACTAAAAAACCTCCCTGCCTCCTGAGCTATGCAGATGATATGGTGAGAAATTCCCTGACATTCCATATTAACTAAATTAGTTGGCTCCACACCCACATTAGGTTTACACCTGGCAGACTCTCTAATCCCCTGCAGCCTGCTGAATGATAAGTCCCTAGTGTCAAATTAAAAAAGTAAACAGCTATTCATAATGCTAGACAAAAGAGCCTAGTGATATCGTGATAGGCAGTGTGGGATGATGGGTATGGGAACCATCTTTTAAACAGGTACCCAGATTCCAGTTGCAAAGCCTGGTGGACTGCACCTCGAGCAAAGCATCTATTCGGGATAAAGTCCTTCCACTAAAACGCTTTTTTTCCCTTCAATGATCAACAAAGTATAAACAATATTAAAATATCATCATCTATTTCACCAAAGGGGTCAGAATGGATCAGGCAGAGATCAGATAGGATTAGCCCTTAAATAAAAAACTGTCAGCTTGAGCATTATTTTCCTTCACAGTTAGAAAACGGATACCTAAACCCACTGTATGATTCCACCCACATCATCAAGACTCTACTATAAATACAGTGACAGTTCTGGAAGCACCAAAAGGGTTTTTTTTCTGAATACAGAAAAAACATCTCATTAGCATGTGTTTGATCGTGACAAGCACAAGTAACAAATCTACAGGTCTAGAAGTAACACACTGGGCTGTAGAGTAGCTAAACTTTCACAGATTCAGGTTAGGACTCCTACTTTTCCATTTAATTGCTTTAGATAGCTAAAGAACCATTTTCATGTGTCAAAATTAGTCCCCACAGTAGACATTAACTTAGATCAAGTATGGGGGATTCAGGGTAGATGTCTTTCCTGATGCCACATGATGGGATCAAACCAATAACACCTTGCTTGTCATTTCCTGATGCATGCAAATTGGGTTATGACAATTAAAATACCCTGTTGGCTGATAACTATTAGCTGCTGCTATAAATTACTGGTGACACCTTTTATTTAATCACATTGAGATTGACTGAACTTATTTGAGTGTTAATACTAGCATCATAAACACGTTCTCAGGCAAGACATCACTTGTGAAATATGCTAAACTTACTTTCTTCACATTCGTCTGTATAAACTTTTGCAGATAGTATCAAAGGACCCTGATGATTAAAAGTTATCAAGATAATGGTGATAGTCCACAAAATCTTTAAGATATGACTTAAAATGGCCTTACTATCTATTGACTATTATAGTCTTCCATCCATCCATCATCAACTGCTTATCCGGGGCCGGGTTGTAGAGGTAGCAGATTTCAGCTGGGAACTCCAAGCTTTCATTTCCCTTGCTACATCAACTAGGTCTGACTGGGGGACGTTCCCAGGCCAGTGTGGAGATACAATCCCTCCACTTAGTCCTCGGTCTAGCCCGTGGCCTCCTCCCAGTTCGACCTGCCTGGAACACCTCATAAGGGAGGCAACCTAGTGGCATCCTTATTAGATGCCTGAACCACCTCAACTGGCAACTTGAAGGAGCAGCGGCTCTACTCCAAGTCCATAACAGATAACTGAACTTCTCACCTTGTCTCCAAGGGAGACATCAGACGTCTTCTTGAGAAAACCCATTCCAGCCGCTTGTATCTGCGATCTTTTTGAAGACTAGGGCCAGCACCCCCATCTGCCACTCCGTAGGCACCAACCTGGAATTCCAAGTCATGTTGAAGAGACGTGTCATGTGTCATCCATGACAGTCCCTCAACACCCAAAGGCTTCAGCATTTCCAGGATGGATCTCATCAATCCCTGGGGATTGGCAGCCGTGTCGTTTTTTTTTACCTTGTCTAGGGAAATTTATGTTATCCCCCATCATCTTCTAGCTCTGCCTCTATCCTTGGAGAATGGGTTAGTTAGGCTCAGGAGTTCCTCAAAGTGCTCCTTCCATCACCCTATTACCCCCTCGAGCTCAAAAGTGTCCCATCCCTCCTAGAAAAAACTTGGATGATTCCCCATTTTCCCCTCCTAAGGTACCAACGGTTTTCCAGAAGCACTTTCCTGATGTTTCAAGAGGTCTTCTTGAGACATTCTGTGAAGCTATCATTATGGATGAAGCTCTTATCTATGCATTATGGCAATAGCATTGGCTATTATATTTGAGGTATTAGTTTCTCATACCTGCCCTCTGCCATATATAGTTAGTCCACCTGTATGCTGAGAGGAGAGACTGAAGAATAGTCAGTGCCTATGTAAGAAATAAATACTTGAAAACAGACGCTCCACTAATACTTTCACACCAGGTTAAGTCTGCGTACGTTGGTTAACTTAGCGTGGCTCCTCGCCTGACACCAATTTGCCATTGGAGACCCGGACTTGTGTTTTTTTTTAATGAGTCAGTGTCTCACATGCTACGAACATCACCCCATGTCACTGATAAACAAGACTTTGAAGCTAATGAAAATACAAAACATGGACTCAATTACAAGTCAGCCAGCATGAAACGTTCTAGTGACCTCAAACTGACACAGGGTAGCATTAGCTAGTTAATACGTACATCGGTTAGCTAACCTTAGCCAAGTTAGTTGCTAGCTCACAGTCCAAAATATGTTCACGTTCTTTCCGTATCCATATGAAAATTACTTAACCTGCACTCGCACACTGAGTTTAAATGTAACCTCCAATTCATCTAGCTAGCTGAACAGCCCGACACCTCTCGCCTTTTTCTCCTGAATTCGTGAATCTCCGCTTCTCTCCGTCTTCCATAAACCTCAATTTTCTCGTTGTAACCTTTATTTCCGTCTTCCAGTCCTTAGCCCCGCCCCTACACACAGGTGATTGGATCAAAAGCACCACACCTGCCTGATAATAGGCGAAACCCAGTACATGTGCTGTACATGAACATAATCAAATGAACATCATGAACTACACGACACACGATCTTTATTCAACTGACCAGAAAACAAAAGCAATTTAAATACATGCCTAAGTTGGCAATATGCAAAAACGAACTTCCATCCATCCATCATCAGCATTTGGGCCTAACCTGACGATACACAAAAATGACCTTGTGGGAATGAAATGTTTTCATCAGGGGCACTGATGGTTTGCTTATTTTGTTTCTTATTTTGCTCTTCACTAAAGTATATCTTTTTGCGGTCATGTGTGTCTTGATAAGGGGTTTGAAGTTCATATTTAATGTTTAAATGCTTGTTCTGGCAAGAGAGAGAGAGAGAGACCCCTCGGCTCGCACATGGAACAGTCTCCAAAGGACCTAGAGACCTATCCTCTTTGGGAATAGTGAAAATGCATCATAGACAAACGTTTTAATCGTATTTCAAATCAGAAACGAGGTTGATGAGAAGGGAGTGCAAGACAACGTTTATGTCTAAATGAATAGAAGATGTTTCTCTTAATTGTGCCTATACCGATAGCAGAACCGTGAACACCGGAGCTCATCAATAACACACAAATAACATATCACCGGTTATCTCCAGATTGAAGATAACGCCTGTTGGAGTGACGAAACGCTTCTGAATAAAGTTCCGATCCAGTTGAACCGATTCACCTTTTTGTGAATCATCCAATGTTCGAACATCCACGCCCCCTGATCCATGCAAACAATTCAAAGCAGCAAAGTTTTCATTTTGAAACATTACGACTTAAAGAGTTCACTCTGAGACTTCTGTCTTTAAAATCACCCATTGCTAGTACAAACATCCGCACTCATTGGGAAAAACCTGAGTTTGCTCAAATGTATTAGTACTTGGCTACCGCTTAGTCACAAGGGATGACTAAGCGGCGGAGCCGAAACGTGGACGCGCCCAGACGTGTACTGCAGGACGGCTCCTATTACGGTAAATGCGGTGTTTGAAACAGATAACGAGGAGCCTTGTTTGGAAGTCAGCCCAGTATATGTGGAGTTCCCCAGTGGCTGTTGAAGCTGTCTATGCTAAGAGATGGTCACCACCCATGCTCCATTCCAGATGCTCGTTTTACTAAAAATCCTGACTTGAATCCATGTGAAAGACAGGCTGCTCTGCTTACTGAAGAGATGCATCTGGGTGTGACTAAAAAAATGAATGTCTCAACAATGTGAAAGTGGTTGTTAAAAGTTGATAAATATAGCTGATGCTACCCAAACATAATCTGTTTTCTATGGAAGGTAAATTGTGTGTGTGTGTGTTTGTGTGTGTGTACTAGTCCGTCCCAACTTTGTGAGGACAAGTTGGAGTTTATAACCCTCTAAATGAGAACGCTTTCACAATGTTAGGACATTTTGGCCAGGCCTCAATATTTTAAGGGTCAATTTCAGGGTTAAGACCTTGTTCAGCATTTCCATGTAAAATGTGGCAAAATCATGCGGATTGACAAGACCTTGTCAGATCAGTTGAGTCTCCATACAAGAATGGTCAAGGTTGGGTTAACAATGACCACCACTACTACCTTGATGCATGCTCAATAATCTAGGTATGGAAATCCGTTGAACTGATTCACCTCTTTTTTGTGACCACAACTACTGTTGTGCCCTCACAGGGTACCAACCACAGCTGTAAGATACACTGTGGTGACCCCTGAGAAAGAGGGAACAAGATGAAAAAAGAAGATGACTTGGGTTAGAATTAGGATCAGGTTAGGGTTGGGCATGTTGCTCTGATAGTTAGGGTTAAGGCATAGGGAATGGATGTTGTCAATGAGAGGTCCTCATCAAGATGCAAGTACAACACTGTGTGCGTGTGCGTGAGAGTGTGTGTGTGAGAGAGAGAGAGAGAGCACACGTGTGTGTGTTTTCATAGAGCTACAATTCTGTCACCTTAGAATTTCCCCTTTTTCCTTTTGGCTTGGAATATGACCCGTCCTGATAGTCAGCAGAAGTAAAGTAAACTGAGCTAATCTCAAAACCAGAAAATGAGAAATGGAATAGGGGAGATACTCTTGGTTCTTTTTTTCTCATGCAGCAGTGCAAAAGAACAAAAACAACCTGAGAATATGGGGAGTTATCTATCCCATGAGCATTTTAACTAAGTCTGCAGTCCAAATCCAGACACATACTGTTATTTCTTACCTAGATAAGTCCTTAGAGAGTCCTTAAGACTCTCAAGGATATTCATATTCGAAACTTGGTGGGGAGAAAAAGTCAAATTGACTTTAACATAGGATTAGTTTAAAATGGCGTCGTTTTCTGGTGAGTATGGCACAAGGAATGTGTGTAGGCTTGACTGGCAAGATACCAAAGTAATCACCTATCTAAAAATAGATGTTAAAAAGAAATGGCGTCTGACCACAGCAGCCATGAAAAAACGCTTTTCTTTCAGTATATCTTTTTTTGGGTGGGGGGGCATAATCCCAGGGCGCATACATTTAATGGTCAAATATTGAATTATTTTATTTTTCTCTAAAAACATTGATGACACCACTGAGTGAGGAAGGACATTTGATACGTTCATTTGCATGGTTAAGCACAGCAATGAAGCTCACAGTTACAGGACAAAGGAGGCTTGAGGCACTCAGTGCTATTAATATGAGGACTGTTTCCTATTGGGTGTAGTTTGAATAAATGTAAAAACAAAGATTAAAAGCTGTGACACCATGATCGGCAAATAGAAATAACAGTCAATGTACAATACAAATACAAGACACTTTTTTTACATTCTCTAAAATCCCTTCACGATTGCCAATGGCTTCTGAAGAAAGTCAGATACTTTTCCAAAGGATTATATGTGGAACTAAACAAACATCGAAAATTTGTCCTGTGCACATGTGCGATGTTTCATTTTTTTAACCCCACTGATGATTTTGACAGACAGTGTGACATTAAAAGAGAACGGACTATTTCTGGCTTCAAGACACATGTACACAGGTTATCTTCTTAGTGTCCATGGTTTCCAGTCAGTGGCTACATGCCGGGTGAGTGTCAACCTCTACGACTTAACGCATTCAAGGTTGATGCTAGCAGCATAAGGAGGACAAAACATTTCGCTCGCAGACGCCTGGGTCAGGATGGGGCACACAATTTGGAATGCTAGTTTGCTTTTGATCAGCGAAGCCTTGACCAGCAAGACCTTTGGGGAAAGTGGAAAAGTGAGGATGACAAAAGGCTGAGGAGAGTACAGAGGTGATCCTTCTAAACTGAATAGGTCAACGACAAAAACCTCATTCCACATGGGTCATTCACTTAGTCTCACATTGTTACCGGTCATATTGGAGAAAAAGACTCTGCTGTGTTTTACCATCTGATCTATCCTCAAACGTTCTCTTCAGTCTTCACCTGCACCTGGTGAGAGGGGCTCTCCTGCGGAAGGGGCTCACACTGGGAGTTCTGGCTCTCATTGACCAGGTGGTTAAACTGCAAATCATTATACTGGGTAAAGTCTTGTGGGTATTGCCCTTGGTAATCAATCTCTTGGCCTAAGCCCGACAATATTGACAAGGTGAGGCTTGGGTCAGAAAACACTGCTTGTATCATGGGAGCCTCCAGCAGCTGGTTGAGGAGGGTAGGCTCATCAGCAGCATCATAATTCTGGTTGTAGAGGTTAGAGTCCAGGGGGGCATTATAATTTATTTCCCCAAGCGTGGAGGCACCAGGTTGGACAGGAAGTAGCCTCTCCTCTTGAACCAGCATGCTTTCAGGCAGTGGAAAATGAAAGGGTTGGGGGATGGATGGCTCTACGGCTGATGGAGCTTGTGCTGTGAAGGAAGAGAAGGATAGGTGTTAAAAAAATGTTCATTAAATCAAGTTTTCTTCTTGAGAAACATAACTGATATAACACAATTTCTGGGAATGCTCTTTAAATTTGAGTCACTCCATATGATCTGTGCCTTTGGGACTTGGATATTTTTGAAAGTTTGCTGAAATAAATCTTATTTCAAACATTACTTTTATTTGACTAAAAACATTATTTGCAGAGGTGGGGGTGGGTTCTACTCATTTTGAAGGGACTTTAATATGTGAGTGTATATATGTGTATATACCAACATACACATAGCTAAAACCCAGCAATTAAATTTCAATGAAATTATTCTGTAATAAACTAAATGTTCACAAAAATAGAAAATAAAAAAATGATATCTAAGAATTTCAAAAAAGCAATGCCTGTTAAAGATTAGTATGCTATAAAATCTGGGATTGGCAGAGAACCTTGTAACCACTGCTTAATTGAAATTTCATTTTAATTTAACCTCTATTTTGGACCACCTGTATTATGGTATTAATTTGTGAGGATTCCTCAGCTTTTGTCAATGTGTGCCATTATAGTCTAGAAAAAAAGCCAACTGCTGTTTTTCCCCCCTATTCCTCTCCCTCCTAAACAGTAAATTGGCTAATCTCTCTAAAACAACGGGTGATTAATTTATTAATAGTTGGGTTGTACTCGTAGTATATAATCAAATAACACATCTCCATAAAGCGAATACCAGTGTCTAAGTGAATATGCCGCAGAAATTCCATGCAGATGTTGCAATGCCTAAAAGGTAATTGTCATTCTTGAGCATTTTCTGTTTTGAATTGGAACAGATTATGTATGAATATAATCAGATGGTTTGGCAATTCCTCTGTTTAGTGGGTTATTGGTGTCAATATTATGGTTTTTCTTTTACAGCATATGCCAAGCATCTGAACATATGGATGTTATACCTATACTTAGAAAGGTCAATTTACACATGTCAAGATTAGTCCTCATGTTGTGGGGATGGACATGGATTTAGATGAAACTTGGGGGATTAAGGCAGGATGCCCTTCCTGATGCCCCGTGGAGGGTTCAAACCCCCAGCTTCTGACTTGTCATTTTCCGAAGCGCACACTCTAGATTATGCCTATAGTGCTGAGAATATAACACACTGTGCTGTCATGTTTGTGTTTTCCTTTATAGTCCAAACAAACGTTTCTATTCGGATTTTCTTTATTTCATCCAGCACCTTTATACAGCAGAATCTGGAATACATTAGATATAATGACAATTAATTTAAATAATGTCCATTTCACTCCCTAATCTTGCAACTCATCGTTTTGTAAAATCATGACAGGTGTAGGATTTTAATTGTATATCTATCTAATTTACATCCAAGGTAAAATGTATTAGGGGGTATTGGGTGTAAGCAAAGATATGATAGAAATCTTGTGTTTTGTAGTCTTTGGAAAAGCAATATTTAAAAAAAATCAATGTAACAATTATTTGGTGATATTTCAACATCAAAATCATCTTTTAGACATTTTCAAGATATATGCTCTATGGGAAATCAAAGCAACCTACTGTATGGAGTAATTTTAAATCCTGTTTGGTATCAGAAGCACTAAAAATGAAGGAAGGAAGGAAAGGAAGGAAGGAAGGGAGAGAGGAGGAAGGAAAGAAGGAAGGAACAACTGGAACCAAGACCCACCTGCCACACATGTTCTCTCCACAAAGTTGATGTCTTTTTTCATCTTTCTTTTCCTCTTGACCTCATATGGATCTGTAATCATTGCATTATATAGATATTAAATGACACTCTCCTGTTGTTTATGATATACCATTACCTCCTTGGATTTTCAGAAGAAATTATCAATCAATCAATTATGAGAGAACCATTTTTCGACAACTTTACAACAAATTTTCAGTCAACATGCCAGAAGTATGTCCGCCATTCAAGACACTTATACACACAAGTTGTCTAATCCAAGAGAATTGCTGAATGGTCAAAATGAAACAAACTGGGATTATTCCCAGCCTGTCTCAGTAATGTATTTCATATCTGACCTGGGTTGGAGGGCAGGTAAGTGAAGGTCACAGGTGCACTGTCCATTCGGTCTGAGAGGCGACGGAGGACGACACTGACATCAACTTCCTCTGTGATGTCCTGTTCCTGATAGGGTGGGCTCTTGAACACAATGGCAATTTGCCGGTGCACGTCAGTTTGGGCAAACTCCCCCTTCGCCTCCCATGACCCTAGTTTAAAGATGATCTCAATATCATCTGTGAATCCAGAAGAATACAGACATCAAAGTCCATCCAACAGAGAATTACACAGAGAGAAGGAGAAGTCATGACAATAATTTGCCAGCAGAACTGATGATTCAAACTTGCTATTCTAGTTTGAAATTTAGATTTGAAATTATCTTGATCTTAATAAAATAATATGCTGCCCAGCAGGGATCAATCCTTTCTCTTTTTCAACTAACGTAGTATGCGTCTATGCCCCAGTAAAAAACTGAATACATATCGCATCTCCGTCATCCAGTTGGATGTTTGAATCCCGGCTGCGCCATTTCCAACCACAGTCGGAGGTCCACAGTTAGTGGGGCATATTTGGCTAAACCTCATAGGGGTATAGAGTTTAGGTTGGATAAAGGATTCTAGGTTCGCTAGTGTCCCCCTCTGGAACAGAAAGTACTCTGCTTCATTCTCCTCTGACAGCCAAGCACTGTGCTTTTCCCACCAGACCATGATGTGTGAAATAGTGAGGGCTAGTGGTCATGTGACTTGGAGGAGACACATGCTACGACTTCCTCCTCCCTGTCGACATTCTAGAGGGGCCCAGAAAATGATGGATCCACCAGTAGGCAACTCGGGGAATTCGGGTGGGGGGTGGGC
>OMLC01007559.1:2446-20218 GCA_900302585.1 Regalecus glesne | reverse complement strand
CAGGACTCTGATGCCTTTGTTTGATGCTGACACCGGTCTGCTCATTGTGACTGGCATGGTGAGATATTAGCAGATTTCTCTCATTAACATCCAGTCAGTTTACAGTATTGACGATGATTAGGGTAGAATATTCATTTGATATTGCCAATGCTTTGAATGCTGTATAGAGCTGCACAGAGTTATGTACATCTGGTTCAATTTATGGAGTCATCTTCTTTGTCCACAGGGCGACACCGGTGTTGACTGCTTTGAAGTTACTCCAACTGAGCCATTCCTCTCGCAAGGTGGGACTTCGTCATCAGCAGAACAATTCTATCACATGCAATTTCCCTTTTCCCTCATTCTCTGCCCTGTGTTTCAACTCTCCCCCCCTCTTCATTTTATTTCCCCAGTGAGCCATTGTCTGACAGATACCCCCACACGTGGGGTTGCCATTGTGCCAAAGCTGACCCTGGATGTCACGTCTTGTGAAGTGATGCGTGTCCTGCAGTTGACAGACAGCTTCATCATACCAATCAGCTATCATGTCCCTCGTAAGGTATGCACAAAGTGTGTCACGGGTCACACAGTGGTTAGCACTGTTGCCTCACAGTGAGAGGGTCCTGGGTTTGAATCCTGTAGAAGAACTAGAGTCGCTTGCTGATGGCTGCAGCTGCTGACTGCTCCTATATACTAGGATGGATTAAACGTAGAAGACAAGCTTAAATGTAAGACTACAATGACAAAATAAAGTGGCTTTCTTTCTTTGACCTGTTGACAGGTGCCTTTTTTAACATAAGTGCAGTGCATCTTGAGTCATAAGAAGATTGAGTTTATAAACAGCACACCACCAAATACAACCTGTCACTTCATGACAGATGGTTTTAGAGCTATACTAAAAGGCATTTAGATCTAGATGTGTAGGAAGCTGACATTTCAAGTTGCCAAACTTAACATTCTGCAAGTGTTTGTTTACTATCATCGATTTCCACTTTGACAATTTCAAAAGAGGCCCTTTACTGCTACTACATTTAAATCCTGCAGGAACAATATTATTTCTTTAAATAACACCAATGCATTACCATACAGTATTTCAGCAGAGACAGTCAAAGTTACGCAACTCCATTCTTTATTCTTACGGATATCTTGCAGCAGCCCACGGTTTGTAAGGTTAATATATAACACAAAGTCTCTTACGCATAACTTAGCTATTATAGTGTGTCAATATATGTGAATGTGTGTGTGTGTGTCCTTCCAACAGTCAGGCCAGGACTTCCATACTGATCTGTTTCCAGACACGACGGGTTTTCATCCAGCCCAGTCAGGGGAAGAGTGGTGGAAAGGAGGCAACAAACAGGTACAGCCTGTCTCTGTTACCACCTCTGCCCTTCACGTCAGCAACAAAATAACTTGCCCGGCATACATCAGAGATGACCTTCAGTTCATCCATGTCATTCCTCAAGTGTCTACCATTGTTTGTCCTGTAGGTGGAGAAAGTCAGCCTCCACCCAGACAAGCAGCCTAAACCTAAACCTAAACTTGCCAAGAAGGAGACGCCTGCCGGCGGGAGTAAGGAGGTGAGTGATGGATAGAAAACAGAAGGAATGAGGTGTTGCACGATGTGGCTTCTACTTGATAAAGAACACACATTTTGTCATCTATCACACACTTATTTACTTTCAAATGCTGATTTAAATTTCCAAAGGTATCCAAGCATTACAATAACATTGATTTTATCATGTAATGCTAGAAAATCCCCCACAAGCAGCTCATTTTGATAATTCTAGCAGAGCTCTGGAGTATTGTGGAATTAGATGGATACGCACATCTACTGTAACACATTTAAAGTCACCATTTCTCTCTGGAGGAGCCGGCACGTGGCCTGTCCAACTCCAGCAGTCCGATGAGCACACCCAGCAGCAGCACTGCCCCATCCCGCTCCCCTTCCTCTGGTCTGTCTTCAGGCTTCCTCCCAAGTCCCAGCCCCAGCCAGAGCACCAAGGCCATCCACAACTTGTTGGGTATGGACTTGGACAGATGTTTTTTATTGCCTCCTTCACTTACAGTACACATGAACGTAATTTACTCCTTGTAAACATGTTCAAACTTTTTTTCTTCTTCTGTAATGTCTGTATTTTATATTGGAGATGCAATCCTGAAGAGTAACACACGAACAAATGTCCTCTTTGATGCTTTTTATTTTGCTGCCATCTGCAAGAAAATAGCTAAGCCACAAATATACAAATCATCAACCCTTTTGCAGTTGCTCATATTTCGAGTTACTGTATTTTGAGACTACCTAAGAAAAAAATGGATTAAAATTGCACTGACCCCAGGGCCCAGCTCGAAGTTCCGTCACATCCAGGGGGCAGTGATGCACAAGGACAGCCACATCACTAACCTAAAGGGCCTCAACCTCACAACACCCGGCGAGTGTGACGGCTTCTGTGCCAACCGCCAACGTGTGGCAGTGCCTCTGGCCATCGCCGGAGGCCAGATCGCAGTCTTTGAGGTAACATGTGCTTTGATTTGACTAAACAGTGGGACTTAGAGCGTACACACACATGGCCATGTGGTCAAATCTGTCACTGGTTCAAATCTCACCAGCAAACTTTGTTGCATGTCTTGCCCTTCTCTCTCCATATTTCCTGTCTTCCTCCACTCTGACTATCTAATTAAGATATAAAACATACACCAAAATACCTAAAAAAAATAATCTAATGAGTACCTGGTGAGACTCAGGTAGGATTGACTTGGAGAAGTGATACTCGACCATGTGCCTTCTGCTTCTATTCTAGTCACATTTTAGAGAGATGGTCTTTAGAATTGATCAGTGGAGAGGAAACTAGACCACCGTGTGTGTCCGTACACATTCTACTGTGTGTGTATTGACCCCTCTCTGCCTCTTCAGCTGTCTCAGCCCGGCAGGCTCTCAGATACACCCCTGCCCACCATCCAGAACTCTGTCAATGTAGCTGACTTCTGTTGGGACCCCTTCGACACACACAGACTGGCAGTGGGTAAGTGACAGTGTGTGTCAGTTTAGACTGTATCCACGTGTATCTGCGTATCTTGACTGCTCACTGTTGTGGGCCACGGTGGGCCATCTGTATGCTGGTTTCCAATTCAACTGTGCACCAAGTGTTCCAATAGCTAAGCCATCCCTGTCTGGTTGGAGGTGTGCTAATTAGGGAAGCATCTGGTGCAGCGTCGGTTTAGAAAGGGAATCTGCAGGCAGATGATGGAGGAGCACTGGTCTGGTTCAGTGTGTGATTACCCATCTGTCCCTGTATGGTGTCGAGGTGACCTGTGTGACCTCTGTGTTAAGTCCATGTCTATAGAGTCACTAGTCACTGTCTTCTTCACTGTTTGTTGTTTCAAAATGTTAATGCCCGTGCACTGTATGTCCTTTGGATATAAATGAGAGTATTAAATCTTTGCTTTTATCTGTGCTAGCCGGTGATGATGCCAAGATACGGGTGTGGCGGGTGCCAGAAGGAGGGTTGACTGAGACCCTGACTGAACCAGAGTTCATCTTGCAGGGTAGGACTTGGCCCCGCATATAGTCACATATATCAGAATCCCAACTTCTCATGTTCACCAAATAAAACAGGGAATTTATCCTGGTTACTGGTACCTTAAAAGGCAGTTTACAGGACCGGGGCACTATGTGCAGGAGAAAACACCTCATAACCCTACATTTACATGTAGTCCACACAACATGTACCATGTGGTTGTGGGAAGACTAATAATCAGTCAAATAAAACATATGAGTTAGAAAGTTTAAGATAAGACAAGATTAAATGTAATAACCTCGTGCAAGGCAATTGAAGTTTTAGCAAAGGAACTCAAAACATTACAATATCCAGCATATGATAGATGCATTGAAGGTCAAAGCCAAAATGAATGGACCACTGCAGTATAGGAATCACACCATGCCTGCACACACTGTTTCATATAACTCTCTATATAGAGATGAGTATCATAATGACACTGATGAGGATTTATTAATAGTCAAGTGAGTGACATCTGTTGTGACCAATCCTAGGCCACATGGAGAAGATCTACACCATCAAGTTCCACCCTCTGGCCAGCAATCTTCTGGTGTCCTCCTCCTATGACCTGACGGTTAGAATGTGGGACCTGGAAAAGAGAGAACAAGTCAGCCTCCTCACCGGACACCAGGATCAGGTGGGTGAACAAAGGTGGGGGTGGGTAATGTGATGGTGACATGGATGATTCAGATGGGTCCAGATGTTTCACAATGTTAAAGTTTCCCCAGCTACAATCTGGTTAGTGATCGTCCACCCAGTTCACTGTGATCTAGAACCCAGTCTGCTTTTGTAATTTGAGGTTAAAAATATGTATCAAACCAAAAGGAATTCTTAGTTAAGAGTCAAATGAATTGTCCAAGTTCTAGTAAGACAGTAAACCTTTCTAATATAAACTAAGAGGGCACTGAAAGGTCAGATATCTTTCAGTATTGGAAAATATGAAGCCTTTGCTTTTTGGTTAGAAGACTAGAAAGGCCTGAGATCCTGACTAGCAGTTATTATTTCTATTATTCTGCCCGATAGCATGTTGAGGATGATTTTGTTTGTGTTGCTCTGCTCCAAGCCTTCCACATCAGCCCATGCACTGTCCATCTGGGATTCACATTTTCTGCCAGCGGATGACAGACATGAGCTGGATGTTTGCATACCATGTACTGGAGCGGAAACATTTACATTTCATTTTTACATGCCCATCAGTCTTTTATGTTCTTTCTCTGTTTCCCATTATGGGTTTAATTCAGATCTTCAGTGTGGCATGGAGTCCAGATGGCAAGCTGCTGGCCACCGTGTGCCAGGATGCAAAAGTTCGCATCTACGACCCTCGCCAGTCCACCGAGCCCATCCAGGTATGTGCAGCACACTGGGATAGGAGTTTGAATGCCTACACAGAGAACAGAGATGTATCTTTGCAATTTTGAGATGATTCTTTCATTCACCTCTTCCCACCAACACTTGTGCTTCTAGGAGGGGCCAGGTCCCGAGGGCCACAGGGGAGCACGTGTGGTGTGGGTGTGTGATGGAAAGTATCTCTTGGTGTCAGGCTTTGACAGGTACACCCGAATGACCTTTAGTGTCTTTTGAGATTAATTAGCCACACTCCTTGATCTCTTGTCTTATGCATAAGCTATTCAGAGAAATGGAAGACCTAATGACTCAAACTGCCACAAAACAGCCACAAACACATGCATTCATTTTCCGGTTGTTTCATTTGGTCAGTCTGATGATGTTTGGGTTTGTTGGCCTTCTGCTCTGTTTGACAAATAGCTGTTTATCTAACAGCCAAATATTCTGAATGAAGTATGTAGAAGAAAGAAGGATTTAGCAAGGACCACTGCACCCTAAAAGGTGTTTTGGCTGCTAAAAGCAAAATTAGCAAGAAGGCTCAAAGCCAAAAAACATATTTCTGATGTAGGTCACACTGTTTACATCTGAAATAGGCTTTCTGAGTGCATAGCGTATGAGACCGGGCTTTCTCTTATGCCAATTTCTGAATTTACCGAAGCGAAGCAACATATTTCAGCCTGTGAGCGCCAGTGAGCAAGCTGAAAAAGACTTTCGATAACCACACCAGTGTTTGTCCTGCAGTCGCAGCGAGAGAGAGCTCTACCTGTTCTCTGCTGAGTCCCTCTCCTCCGGCGCCATCGCCAACACTCGGGCTGATGTCTCTCCCTCCACCCTTATCCCCTACTACGACCCTGACACCAGCGTGGTCTACCTCACCGGAAAGGTATGTGGACAAATGGCAAAAGATAAACACAACCAAGATGGTCGTCCTGCCGGAATTAATGTACCCCTTTCAACACGTCCCCGTGTTTATCAGGAAAAACGTCTTATCCAAACGATCAAATTATCTCCTCATTTCTTTGGGGTGACAAACCGGCCCACATCACAATAGTTCTCCAGCTTCCCAAAGACATGATAGGTTTCACGCTACCCAGTCTCATTCAGTATCACTGAGCATGTAACACTCAGATATTCCTCTGTTGGGCCAAAGTTGGAGTGCATGTTACTGTGCTCTCTGCTATGATCCCACTTACCCCTTACAGCCACTAACATCAGTGACAGCCCACTTATCAACCCACTCCATTGAAATATGGATCCAATTTTGCAGACGTTTTGACAAACAATCACAATAGTCATCAATTTGAGACATCTTGCCTCAACCCCACATTTTGCAGTGGGCTTGACAGAGGCGTCACCTGTATCAGTGATCTTCATAGCTATGAGGTTTTCTTGCCCTTCGCTGAACTATCAGTGACATTTAGTTTATTTAATAGAGAGAGGTTCATTTTATGTCATAATTAATCCCCATATGGGAGTGGCTGTAGATGTTGATGGAATTTGGGGGTTAAGGCCGTATGGCCTTCCTGATGCTCCACTGTGAGTTTAAACCCACAGCCTCTGGCTTGTCAGTTCCTGAAGCCACTGATCCCAGTTGTCCCCGTGAGCCTTAAAACTGACAGCGTTTTGAATTATGATTACGATCAAAGACATCTCGTCTGAGTTATTTCTAATTTGACATGCTCCCTAAATCCTGATATTTCTGCACATCTTAAAAGAACATGGGAGGGTGACTGAAGAGCAGGACTGGTTTATGATAAATGGCAACACATTTTAAATCTGGCTCATTCCTCTAATATTTGTGCAAGGCACGGCTTTCTGCAATGTAAGAGCCTCCACAGATCCCACTACATGGATGCTAGTTTGGCCAAAATATTTCCAGATGGCGGCTGTTAATGTAAACAGTCACCATTTAGTCTTATTAATATAATGTGGGCCTGGCCCAGGTTAACAGACTGTTGGAGAGAAATATTTGCAACTTATCAGAGTGTGTTCCATATCTCCATAGATCCTAATCCCCTCACAGCTCCATCTGAAATCCCTATAGAGGAAAATATTCCCATAGCCATGCAGTGGGTTGTTGCCTTCACTACACTGTTAGCCAGATGCCTTATTCTCCTTAAATGGAAACACGTTTCCCCTCCTAGCCACCACAGAAGGATTGTGAAGGTCTTCCACAGTATGGAACTTGAAAAGGCTAGAGTCTTTTTAAAAGGCTCCCTAAAAACATCTGGTGGGACCTTGGGACTCCCTCCAGATTACATAGACACACTGTCTATTCTACCTCATGACATGCCAAGCACTTTCTGAGTCCCTCAACCCCTCTCCTTTTGTGGATCGACACTTTCATTTCTAATTTACTCATCTATTTATTTAGCTCATGTTCTGACGTCAATTTAAGTCATTCCTTATATTCTTGCATGTACTCTGCTCATGCTTGATGTTTGGTGCCTTATTTTCTGGGGTTCAAGGTGTTGTGGGTGGGATGGGCTGGGGAGGTTTTACTGGATTGGATATGAGAGGGTATTACGATGGGAGGGAGGTATGACTGTAGTAGGGACGGGTGGGTGATGTGTAAGTAAGGTGGAGAAACAGCATTGTGAGATTAAGGCTATGTGGGATGTCAGGTGGTGGGGTACATTAGTTAGATTATGTAAAAACTGACTTTGCTTGATGACAATAGTTTACTTTCTCTTTGTACACAAATCTGATAAAGGGATCAAAAAGGATAAAACCTAAAAGAAAATTTAGCAACTCTGGATGAAACTATATAATATAATATATGTAATTTGATGGCTGAATGCTGACCTCTATTGTTCAGAAAGATGAATAAAGTCTACAAATCAGAGATGCAACACAGAAAACACTTTGGCTGCTGTGGTTTTGAGGGCCCCTTTATTTATCACCTTTGTTTCTATCACCACTGTTATCCAACCCCTGCTAATAACCCCAGATGATATTATAATTCAGGAAAGCAGAAATATTACACACGTCACCTGTAAGTCTTTGGTGCCAACTAAACTTGGTTTTCTTTTCTGTCTTGCAGGGCGAAACACGAGTGTACGTTTTTGAGATAACCCCTGAAGCTCCGTTCCTCTTGGACTGCAGCAGTTTTAACTCACCTGAACCACATAAGGTACCGGATCCATCCTCCCCTTTCTACTTCACACCCAAAGTTTCATTTTCTGATTTCACTTGTCCTGTTGTTGTCCTGCAAAGAACAAAGTGATCATGTTAGAGAGGGAATCCACGGTCAGTGTTATGCTGTGGGGGGCATTTTCTTGGCATGGTTTGGGTCCTGTTGTCCCCTTAGAGGGAAGGGTCACTGCAATCAATACAAAGTTGTTCTAGAATAGTGAGACATCTCTATTCTAGAATTTCCCCAAATGCATTAAGAGTATTATTACCTGGTTTATTATTGATTATTATTAATTTCCCTGCAGGCTTCAACTACAGTGCACCGAGAGCAAATCAACAGTATCCACAGATTTGCATGACTGAAGATGAACTTTGGAGTTTGGCTCCTTGCATGACTTTCCTTGTTGCAAAACTGATGACTCTTCTCTGTGTGTCCTGTACACAGGGCCTGGTCTTCCTGCCTAAGACTGAATGTGATGTGCGTGAGGTGGAGGTGGCGAGGGGTTTGATGCTTACTAAGACCACCATTGAACCTGTGTTATTCCGAGTGCCCCGGGTCAGGGTGAGTCAGCTACCCCATCTAGTGGGGAGATGGGAACACTGCAACCTTTCATCCATTACTTCAGTACTCAGTATATTATTTATCACAAGTCCAATCCAGTTAAATAGAGAGGGATAACAAAGAGGAAATTGCATTTGGCACAGCATGCTAAAACAGGCATATAAAAACGCATACACATATAGACACGTAACAAAAAGTGAGCCCTTTAAGCACATATAATGAGATCAAAATCAAACAGACCACACATTTCAAAACTGACATGGACATTTTGGGATTTCTTTTCCATCTCTGTCCCTCTTATGCATGTGTATCTATACCTCTTATGTATGTGTCAACTCTGGGTTTCCAGAAAGAGTTTTTCCAGGATGATGTCTATCCAGACACAGCGGTGTGGTGGGAAGCTGCTCTAACTGCATCTGCATGGCTCTCTGGCTCCAACGGCCAACATGGCAGGATCAGTCTGAAGCCTGCAGACATGACCCCAGGTACATGCCTCTTTGACCTTGACACTGGCCACTGTCATAGTATGTACCCTGGGCAAGATAGTTAAACAGTAGCTCTATTTACCTTGGCAGATATGTACATTACTGAGGGTTTTTAAGGTCTATTTGCCTGTCTCATGCTGTGTGTGTCTCCATACTCTCAGTGAGTGAGGCCCCCAAGGAGGCCCCAGTGAGGAAGTACTTGCCCTCCTCAGTCTACCTGGAGGAGAAGACTGATGAACAGAAGAAAGAGGAGGTAAAGACATATTTAGATCATCTAATTCGCTGGTGTGAAAGTCCTTGAACTAACCTCTACATATGGTTACATTGTGTGTGTGCCTGTGGCCTAGCTGCTGAGTGCCATGGTGGCTAAGCTGGGGAACATGGATGAACCTCTGCCACAGGAGTCCTTCCAGGGAGTGGATGATGATGAGTGGGTGAGTGATTATGAGGATCACACACACACACACACACAGGACAGTTCTAGTTATTGATTTCCTTATCCAAATCATACTTAAAGCTGTTTTACTGCATTCAAAGAAAGAACCACTGTTATTATTTATGTGTAAGAATGAATAGGAATATCTTGTAACTCAAGTAATGAAATCACATTAATTTCGGAAATCACAAATAAATTCTCCTTTAATGATATCTTGGAGCAATGAAGTTTTAATGTGGTGGCCAGCAGGATGAAAGTTTATATGATTCATGTTTTGCAGGATATTGTGGTTTTGGAGATTCAATGCAAGTTTGTACTTGTCTGCACTAACCTTGGGCTGTGTAACTTTCAGGATGACTAATGGAGGACGGTACCTTGCCTTCGGTCCAGGCGGGGTTCAGTGAGAGAGAGGGGAGGGGCCAATCAACTCTTAAAGTTGCCATTCCTGTGTGCCATGGTGTCCACCAAGACATCCAGTGTTATGTCAGCTAATATCTCAGCCTACCAACAATATACCTCCCCTTGTATGTACAATTGGTACTGGCCAGTTGCTAGCTTCAGCAGAGCATAAAATAGCCAGCATGCAAGTTATTAAGATTTGGGGCATTATGCATGCTCAATAATCCAGGTAAGGGAATCACGGAGAATTAAATCAGTTCATCAGGACATGACGTTTAGTGGGAGAAACATGTCAACCCTCATCTTAATGACCTCTTAATTAAGTGTGGTTATCCTAACTGGACACTTGCCAAATCCGGGAAGACATCCGAACAGTGCACTAGCCAATCAAGGAGAGGAGAAGGACAACAGCCACCTAAGCACAAACCAGTGGCGATTCCATATTTGACAGGAGTTTCAAAAAAGTTCAGAGGCTTATCTTCTAAACACTGTGTCGCAGTTGCTTTCAAACCCCAAAACACACCGTGCCAGAAATTGGTCCACCCCAAGGATTGGGTCACCCGGCACAAAAAGAGCAATATGGTGTGTGCTGTTAAGTGCCAGAGAGATTGTACCCTTGCACATCAGGGAAATCAAACAGACACTGGCCAAGGCAATGGCACATAAAAAGAGGTCAGGCTAGGACTCCACAATCTAGACCCATCTACAGGCCAGTGGCCACTCCTTCAAGGATGAGGATATATTGAAAAGTCCTTGTATATGAGGAGGGAACAGCCATTCCTAAACTCAGGGGAGGGGCTAAGACTACATCTGTTGCCATTTTACAATCCTGTCATTGCAACCGGTGCCCAATCCTCTGTGAATAGCACACATAAATGATAATGATGATGATTCACTTATCACCTTTTTACCACTGTAACTCTGTGTACAAACATCTACCAGTGCTCTTGGACACATCTCCAGTGATGCTCCTGGGCTCATTGGGTGTTTCTAGTCTTTCAACATCATATACCTTCCTCCTGGTGATCCACTGGGGCTCATCAGACCCCAGCTTGTGTCCAGATGGAGAGCTACTTATGACCCCATGACTCTCTTCTGAGGGTCTCTCTGCTACACCAGTAATACTGTGGAAGGCTCTCCTTTTTCTCTCCCTGATGCTCTCAAGTTAATGGTCGCAACAATTTGCGTATGGCTTTGGCCTTTGTGTAACTGTATTGTTTTTTAAGGGTGGGGATCCTGCAGTCAGCTGAGACTGAACATGTCACCTGTATGAGTGAGGAAACGTTTCAATAAACGCTGAGTCTAGATGAACTGATTCAACTCTCTGTGAAGATTTAGGGTAGTTTTCCCACAGTCATACAATATGTCCAATAGAAACCAATCACCCCTCTGATAGGTCGAACAATAAAGGCATTAGCTAACATTCCAGGGTTTACCTTAACTAAAGCAGAGTTGTATGTCTGCATGTTACCTCGACGGTGTCCTCCACATGTGTGATCACTGGACCACTTGCTTGTTTTTTATATATATATATGAGCTCACTCGGCCACAATGTGTCTTTATAAATGTGATCTGGCAAAAAGTGTACAATAGTTTTGGATGTTGTTAAGCCGCATGCCTCCGAGGGGTAGAAAAAAAAGAAATGATTACCCTCGTCTTCCAGTTCGGTCACTTCAACCAACCTATGCATAAACAAGGGTATACAGATGCGTACACACTGAAACACAGCCTAAACACATCAACCACTGAAGTGTTTGACACTGGGCATCACATACAAGCCCGTACACCCAGCTACTTAGGGACATACCGGTAGTTGGACTGCAAAGTGGTTTAGCTGATGGGCTTGAACACAGCAGTGAATCAGAAAACACACAAAGGATAAAACAGGGTCACCTACATTCATGTTTAACCATGAGCTTGAATTTCTAAAGATTTCCCCACGCTGTAGGATAGACGTCTTTCTTATTTCTGA
Source organism: Regalecus glesne (assembly GCA_900302585.1). Taxonomy (NCBI): domain Eukaryota; kingdom Metazoa; phylum Chordata; class Actinopteri; order Lampriformes; family Regalecidae; genus Regalecus; species Regalecus glesne. The sequence continues at coordinate 8,352 of OMLC01007559.1, read as the reverse complement.
CCAGTTAAATAACATTTTTAGCACCATTCTCCATTGTATTTGTGCCAGTTGATGTTGGGAGAAATGTTTTGCCTTTTATGATTTGTCTCATTATGAGAAGAGTTGATGGGATGTTCTATTTTCTTTGTCGCATCCTAAACTACACAAAGTACTGAAAAAAAAATTCTCTTTAGACTCTTCGGGGCCATTCTTCATTCAGTTTTATTTTCTGTTTTAGATGTCCATCAGTAGTCTGCATCAATGGTGTATATTTGTCACTGAAAGCACAGTATTAATATTTTGCCTTGAAGTCAAAAGAGCCAATCAGGGTTACAGAATAATGCAAAATTTACAATAATCCAGACTTGAACTAATCATGTTGTCATTTACAAATACTGGTAGACTGGAATGGATCAAAGAAACCAACCATGCATGGTAGGGCACGTTACAGTGAAACTGTCAGGTTATCGGTATTGTTCATCTCTGTACGTGACGTACTTTTGTCTGTGATTTCTTAAATGTCAAATGGTAATTCTGGGATATTAACCTGCCTCGTTATATGTAAAAATAACTTTTTATACACCAAGTGGAGCGGTTGTTTTTTTTCTGTCTTACTTTCATAATGGTTCTGTGGAAACTCTCATTGTTGCTTTGCAATAAATACCTTTTAAACCTTGGGGTAAAATATTCTTTTTGAGTTTTCATTGTTAGGGAAAATACGTAGGATGGTAAATATGATAGACCAAAAATAATCCACTAAGGTCTGCAGACAATCAGATTTTTCAACTCCATTTATAAAGACTTATTATTCACATTATTATTTGCAAATGATCAGGTTAGATTTTGTATCCTGGCATCCTTTACCTATCTACTGGTTGGTTTGGTAATGGCATGGGCATGTGCCCGTACACCAACTGGAACCCTAAAAAGTAAACTGCATGGTATGACCAACAGATAGGTGACTGTGCAGGATGGTTGTGTAACGTCCCATCTATAAGGGACATAAAGTACCATTGAAGTCACTATAAATAAACTACACCTTTCATTTGAATTGCACTTGAAACCATCTATCCGTGTGGTTTGATTCTGATGTACAAAATCCTTTTAGTGTTCGTTTGTTTGTGTTTTATTTGGGGATTTTGCAATCCAGACTTCATTTATAAACGTAATTCTATACTTGGATGTATGTGTTGATGCATGCTCAATAATCCAGGTAAGGGAAATCACAAAAAAGTGAATCACTTCAGCCGATGAAGGTGATTTAGGTTTTAAAAAAAATGTGAATTGGTTCAAACTCCTGACCCAGTTGAACCGTTTCACCTTTTTTGTGATACTTGGATACACGAAGAATCAGATTTGAGTTGCCGGCCATGAGAATTCGCTGACAAATATGTTGCAGTTTGGCCGCCTTCTCGCTAGAGGCCAGCAGCGGCAATGAAGACAAACGCCAACAGATGCATTATGCCCTTTAAACTTTGACCCTACACTAACCTTGATCAGAGCAGTCTACATGTGAAAACAATTACCGTGTCGCATTCTCTCCGAATTCACAGTAACGACGATTTCAAATGGTAAAGATATGTCTATATTCTAACATTTGTGTGTACGTTGCTAAAGTAGAGAGTTGGTGTAAACGTTAGCTCTAGTTTTACAAGGTGGATGTCAAAGCAGGAGACATTGCTACTGTCTCCTCTCAGTGTTTGCTTTTAGATAGTTTGGGTACATGATACCTTCTTCTAAAGCACTGTGACTGAATGCGGCTTCAGTTTTATCTGCGAATATGTTTGCACTCTTCAAGCCAACTAAAAAACATTATTGCTAACAGAAATGACTGCTAACGCCGAAAACATAATGTATGATGCAAATTTACTTCGTTTGACAGACTATGTGTCCCTCTTGTGACGAGAACTTCGCCTACACGCAGAAATCTTAATAGCTGTATTGAGGACGTAGATGTTGATCGCTACTACTGAATTTCCTTAGTTTCTTTATTTTGTGTCGTGGTCATTATCAACTGATATGGTGTATTGTAGTCTGTTTTACAAAGTGCTATTAGTGTAGTGGTAGGATTGTGATAATAATGATGATATCAATAATTAATGTTTCTTATATAGGCAAAATACCTTGCCCAAATTGTTGTGATGGGAGTACAAGTTGTTGGGCGGGCATTTGCTCGGGCCCTACGACAAGAATTTGCAGGTAAGTTCCATTACCAAATTACAGTGTCAAAGTATACAATTCTAATTCAGGAAAACCGTTATTACAACATATTTTCAATCAAAGTGGTCTTTGAAAATGAAACCATTTTGTTCCTACATTTTTATCCCTTTTATACTGTGGTGTTATGCGCTTTTGGCAGTTTATTAAGGGCTGCTCCTTAATGGCACAGTTTTTTTAAGTATTCCGCAATCTTGATGTGTCAACATGACACTGGTATCATTGCATCCTTGGCTGTTAGAAATGCTGTGGTGGTAAAACCAGGATTTGCACTTTAACTTTCTGCCAGCCAGTCAAGCAGCAGCTCAGGCTAGGGGTAGTTCCGGTCAGCAGTCGGCTGCGGCCAGCAGTATCTCCGGGATGACTTTACAAGAAGCCCAGCAAATACTCAATATCACCACACTAAGCCCTGAAGAGATCCAGAAGGTACACACAACATTTGGCATGTTCTTTTCATGATTTATCATTTTGTTATTATCATTTATGGTCATTTATTATTATCAGAAATGATGAATGAGATGCCTTACAATCCTGCCTGTCTACAAAACACCAGTTGATTTCCTAGAAGCTGGAGCTGCAAGCAAAAAAACACTTTGCTAAGTTTTGACGTATGAGTTTGACTTGCCAGGTTGCTCACTATGGGACAAGTGATCTGTAGTTTAGTGCAGAATTTTCATTAATAAAACTACCTGAACTACTTTGTAACTATTGTTATCAGTTAGGTATACAATAGTTAAAAATGATAAAGAGCTAGGAGGTTTCTGCTCTATAGTATTCACATTCAACAGCATCTTCCTAAATTAGGAAATAGAAAGATTTTGGTTCATTTACTTTTCACAGTCTTTAGCTAGTATTTTCTTCTTTTGTAGTTTCAGTATGTTTCACAGGATTTTGCTTGTGTGTTTGTCACCTCAGGTACTGATGACAGGCCCTATCAAACACTAACCGTACATCTGTCCAATATTTGTTTTCAGAATTACGAACATCTTTTTAAAGTCAATGAAAAGTCAGTGGGCGGTTCGTTCTATATACAGTCAAAGGTAAGAACACCATACTGAGTGTTGGACATCACACATTTTGCTTAACAAAGTAAGAAGGGTTGACCAGATGTCCTAAAAAAAATCAGGACTGTCCGGAATTATGAGCAGTTGTCTCAAATCCTGTACCGTTTGCCAAAACACCAGACTAAACTAGAGTATGGATTTTTTTTCTTGCCTGATTAAACCTTAAATACTAATTGCTGCAAAATATAATTTATTTTTTCCCATACACAGACGCAGTTATATCCGTAGCTTACATGGATTATAACTGTTGTAGCTTTTTTTAGCTGTGAACAGTAGTGACACGAATTGATAAATAACAACACATAGTTATGATGCATAACAAGTTGCTGTCACGAGGGCAGGGAAAGATTAGCTGCCGGCAGCGTTGCGCAGACAGCTATGACAAGCACTGATAAAAATGAATAAAATAAAATGGATTTTATGTAACAGATTATGATTTACACAGTTATACACAACACAAGATATCATTGTATTTCTTGTTCCTAATGACAGACAGTTGACTTCATGTCCATGAACAAAGATAATCAATTTGAAAGCTGAGCTTTGACATTCATGTGTTCAACGGTTGCCGTTTTTTGACACGCATGTAATGTACTGGAAGCCACGCCCTCTGTGGCCATGCCCATCTCCGACTCCCCTGTCCTAAATCTCACCCATCAGCTGGTCACCCTACAGCATACCAGCTATTACATAAGGTTTGAGGATAACTGGAGATATTTTTGAAAATGGGTTATTTTCATACTGTGGTGTGCACTTTCAGTTTGCTCCCTAGATAGCTATTTCAGCAAGCTGTTTACCATATCAGTCCAATTTGTTCTGTACTCATACAGTGGACACAATCCATCTACTACAGGGGTGAATGGGTTTAGTGTTCTATGACACTGGTTGACTCTGCATCACATTTTCTCTTTGTTGTGGCCTGACTGTTGTAAAATATTCACTTATTTTCATTAATCATTTTGTTTATTTTGCTTATTTCAGTATATATTCCCTTTCACCACATACATTTCAATGTATATTTCCTTTTACCATCTTAAGTCTTAACAGTGAACTGTCTCATTACTCACAGGATGCCTGCATACGCATATTTAATGGATGTTTTTAGGTTTTCGCTCCATCTCAACTGTGGTGCTGTGGTTAGCGCATTCACTTTGGTAACTGACAAGCCAGAAGCAGCGGATTCAAATCCACGGCAGGGTGTCATGAAGCGCCTCTAGCCTTAATCCCTCAAGCTCCATCTAACTCTGTGCTCAACCCCCATAATGTAGGGACGAATCGTGACATGTAAAAACAGGTCTTTACTCCATCTCCTTTAAACCTAGGCTTTCTCCTCAGCTCTGCAGGCTTTTCACATGCTGTTGCGTTTTCAAGGTGAACATTGCTAGAAATTGTTTACTGACTGTATGGTCAATTGCTCAAGTCATTCATTCTGTCAGTACTAACGTCTAAACAGAGAATGCCCATCATCCTACTTTAAGCCAAGCACAGCCATGTCACTCAAGTTAGTTATTTTTAGATATTATTGCTTTTATGTTTATTTTTTTTAAACATAATTTCTACTATGAAGGGATTATTCAAGATTTATCTCAACTGTCTCATACAGCACAATAAAAATAGATATTTTTGCTTTTACATTGTAATTGGTACTTGTTTGTGTTCTTTATGAGCTATATACTGCTTTTATAATAAATGCTGAACCCATGTTTTTCTCCCAAGCTCATTGTGATCTAAAACCAGATCGCAAAACTTGGTATTTCAAACAAATCTTCTCACTGTCCCTGTAATCATCACTATTGTGTCTTTGTATGTGTTTATCCAGGTGGTACGGGCTAAGGAGCGTCTAGAGGAGGAACTTGATATTCAGGGACAAAATAAGCATCAGTCACAACAGAAGCAGGAAAATACAGAAACATGAAGTATGGAGTCAACACTCACCCCATCCGTCCCCTTTCCTCTCCCATCCTCTGTAAATTATAACCCCAATAAAAGCCTTATCATTTTCTTTAGTCTTGACTTTGTTGTAAATATCTTCAAGCGATGTGAAATCTTATTATTAAATGCTCACTAAAAAAGTGGACTGGCAATTTTTATGATCATTTGGGATAGACATGGATAGACAGGTGTGTATACATGCTGATGGGGTATGTGATATATTTAGGCAAGTGTATTGAAAATACTCCTTTTGTTCTCTCCGAGATTCATCATATTGCACATTTACTAAATCAGTAACTGCTAATCTTAATCTTATTTTGTAATATCCCAGTTTTTGGTGCAGCAGTGAGTGAAAATGTCATCCAGTGACATGGTGAGATGAATCATGGTTGTTGCTGAATCCAGTGTGGTGCAATACTCCCCCAAACTGTCCTCAGGATGGTCTTGTGTGCCAGAATTGCAACCATTCCCTGAGTCGTGCCTATGTCCATATGCAAGTACATGTAACATTTTGAAAGGTATGTTTGGAACAGAAATGAATCCAGGTTATATCAAATGCAACTTTATTAAACTTTTTCATTGACATTATTATCAATATCGTAATAAAATTCCTCTAAAACAGGACAACGCCACTATGTTGTACCAACTGGAGACTTTTACAACTCTAAAATTCTGCATGTTCAACCACAGAACATGATGCCAGGAAAAATATAT
>OMLC01007551.1:1830-16893 GCA_900302585.1 Regalecus glesne | reverse complement strand
CAAGTGGGGGGTCTTGAATGGTTTGATTAATACATTGAATATATGCTTATTGTTTTGCCTCAAGGATAGACACACATGCACAGCCACACACGTAAGGATGAAATAGAAGGGAAGAATTTGAAGATAAGTATTTCAATGATCTGATTATCAACTGTTCTCAAGCCTTTTGTAAAAGGTCTGGTAGGGGTTTTAGTATTGGGTCTTACTTGAGACTAACTACTTAAATCTAAAGCCTTTACCTCTTCAAGTGTAAAATGTATATTTGAGAAATGGCGGACATGTTTGATTTAGTATATAGCATATGTCACTGGACAGGAAGTCTTTATCTTAGGTGTCACTGTTGCTACCTATGTAGCATATACACCTCTCATTCATGCACATATGACATAGACACACAGTGACTCACTTTTACCTACATTTTTATATAAAATGACTGTAGTGATGCACAAAGCACTCGACTGTACTTATCACAAAGTCCAATTGGAACTACTTGATTTAATTTAATTCATGACTGTGGATCGGTCACTCTTTACTATTCTTCCCCTTTTAAGGTGTCTTCTGGCACTACCCTTATCTTTTTTTACGTGGGTCTGTCTGAATTGTCTTGATGAATATGACCTGAGTCTGGGTGTGGGGGTTCACTCCTTGTTTTGCTCACATGTTGGTTTTGAGTTTACGTCCTTATGAAGGCTTGGACCACACATTAGTCCTAGATAGCCCAATGCTAGTGATCTAGGTAGTTTACACTGGAGCCCAGTGCCAATGAAAGCCAAGCATTTTTGCAGTTTTTAAAAAGGTTTACACTTTCTGTTTTCCTGTAGTGTTCTATTTTGCTATGACTTGTGAGACATCTCCATGTCATCTACTGTCGTATCTTTGAGGTAACTCACACTGTAAAGAAGTTGAATTATATTTATGTTTTAACAGAACATTTTCCAGCTATTCATAATGTTCCACTTATGGAACATGGTATTTTATGATTTTTTAAAGTTAATGATTTTATGTTCCTCTTTAAAAAAGGTAAAATCTACTTATATGTTGAAATCAAAAGTATATGAATATGGTAAGCTCCTAATGTTGGATGATACATTTTACACTGAACTGCTGAAATGTATGTCACAGGTCTTGTTATGCACATGACATTAGAATAGGCCTTGTTGACGAGAAACATTGTTACCTGACAGTTGCCAACTTTCACATTAATGTATGAGGGTTAAAACCAGTTGAGTTTTCAACAATTTAAACTGTGGCTTTGGTTTGACAAACCTCAGACTTTGTAAGTAACTTTTCTATTAGCATAGCAGTCCCAAAGCACAACATCAAGAAAAGCTAACATTTCTTGTGCTTAACAGATGGAACTTACTTGCTGATACAGCTAAAATATTTCAACTTGTGAAACATTTCAGATAGTAAATCCAGATCATCCTTTATTTTGCATATATTTTCTAACAAATTTCAAACACTCCAATTTTCGCATTTTAAAGGACACAATAACAATGAGTGGCATTAGCTCAGGAAGTAGGGCAGTCATCTAGTAATTGGAAAATTAATAGTTTGATCGCTGGCACCTGCAGCAAACATGTCGAAGTGTCCTTGAGCAGACACTGAAACCCTAAGTGCTCAAGCCCTGTGATGGAATCATGACCTGGCCAAGGTGTTTCCCTGCCTTGAGTATTTGAGTGTTTGATTGTTTCTCAACCAAGGAGTTCTGGGATAGACTTTAGCATGACTCTGTGACCTGATTTTGGATAAGCAGTTGACTATGAATAGATGTACAATAACAATAGCAAAGTATCATTACATTGGACTATTAGTTAATTTCATTTCATAGCTCCTGGCTACATTTTTATTTATTTATTTAAGAGAAGTCTGTTTTTAAACATGGTATTTTGATGCCGTGGGGAATTTATAGTTTATGAATCCAGTATGTTAAAGAACATCTGTCATTTTACTCCAAATTAGCAAATCAAAACATTGGCAACTCATTTTCTTTCGATACACAACATTTTAAACTCATTTTTAAACATGGAAAAAAACATAATGGATATTTCTATCCAAGTTTCATTCAATTCATAGCACAATCAAACTGTTCAGCCAAATACTTAAACTCTCCATGACATTTCTTTTGGAAATGTCGTTATTTCAAATGACCTCAATTCTGGAAGGTTTTACATAAACATGGTTTAAAAGTATGTAAATGTTTACATCTAATAGAATGATGATGAAGCTTCACCATTCTGGTTCCACCCATAGAAACCTACATGGTCTCTAGCCACATTAATGATTTTGGGCTCGATTTTTTTTTTTCTTCTTGTTATTTAAATGCACTGCTTAAGCCATTCATAGAAATGGAATCTAGATTGACTTGTACTCTTTAACCCCAAACAGACGGAGCTTCCATACTTCTAGGCTGATTGAAATGTTGTATAGTATTCTATTAATCTGTTTTAACAAGGTTAGAGCGAACCCCCTTGCCCTTTTTCCATGTATAAAGAGGGAGTTTTTAAGTGGGCTGTCAACTATTTTGCTCACAATATTTCTGGTACTATTTTCTGCACTACTATTTCTGTTAATGTTCTGAGTGATAGACATGTTTACTGGTTGCATTTCCTTGACATGTTGCTTTTTGTGGGCTTCAAACCTTTAGTTGAGGCCAAGAGGCCAAAAATTGATTGTTCATAAAATTAATGGATGGGAATGGGCTGCAGTAACTGGAAGTGCTATATTTGTTATTTCCCGTTAAGATGGTCATGTCACCTCCACTCTCATAATCTTTCACACATCTGGCCAAAAGTCACATAGTCTGCACGTAGTCTGTTCACCGACTCTGGCTGGTCTTTCTCAAAGACATGCAATCCCCCAGCATGACACATAAGCCTTGTAAAAGACATAGCCTGCTTTTACACAGCCCCCCCCCTCCCCGTCATTTTTTAAAATGATGTAACTGGTCCCATGTAAAAGATCAAATTAATGTATTGCTGGCCACTGAATGAAACTGAGCAATGCATGACAGTAACTCTGAACGAGAAAATAACTTGAGCCCTATGTTAGCTACAAATTTGTGCATTTTAACCATCAACATTACATGTCATTCCCTCAAGGGAATGTTTCACATGCTGTTGGGAGGGAGGATGCCAAGACTATTAGGGGATGCAGGTTTAGGAAGACAGGCACCATTACAGGGATATGACAGATTAGAACAAAGGCAATACATCTCTATCAAAACAAACTGCACTTTTATTATTTCAAAAAGGGCTTTGGATCAAACAATAATGATACTGATTTCAAGTCCGTATAAATTATGTAAATACATGTATGTAGATCACATATACATACCATGTGAATGATATACTCAATAGATTTTTGATACAATGCACAATATATTAAGGAAGGCAAAATAAGTCAAGGAATTAGTAATGGCCCACACATCAGTCAATTCTCTCCTGTAGAGCTTTGTGCTCTGTATTTGTTTCATATCGACAACATCTGCTGGCTTATCTATTTACATGTGTATATGTAGAGCTATGCAGGAAACAAAAACAATTCATTTCTATTTGTAGAATTGGTTAGCCCTTTTATTTTTAGACCACTATCAAGCATACATTTAATGGTTTAAATGTAACTATTTTTGTCATGAAAAGGTGAATCGGCTCAACTGGACCCCGAGTTTATTCAGAGATGTTTTGTCTCTCAAACAGGTGACATATTCAGTCTGAGCTGACTGCAAGCATCCCTGCTCAAACTGAGATGTCACGAAACGTTTCTGAATAAACTTCTTATCCAGTTGAACCAACTCACCTTTTTGTGATTCCCTTACCTGGATTATTGAGCATGCATCAAGACAACTCTTTTATTGTGTTTGTTTTAGATATTTTGGAAAGACATTTGTTTGGCTGTTGTGGAAGTATTGCAGGCATGTGAATACCTCTTGACTACAACTGGTTATCTATGCATTATCAGATACATAAAAGTTAATATGTTTATTAAACCGGTATCTCTGATGTAACAAGGAGACTCAGACCAGGGAGCTCTTGGCTCGTTGAGCTACTCTTAACGGAGCGTTTTACTCCAACATCCTGGTTCTCCACTTCTCAGGGTGCCATAGCTGTAGCTGTAACATCAAGGCCTAGCCTCTTCTGTCTGAATCATGGCTCTTAGACTCCGCATTGCCTGTGTCTGTCCTCTCCATACGGGTGCTCCGTAAGGGCCTACAGGTTCAGACTCAAGTAGAGTATTGAGTTACGATGGTTGAGGTTTCTTTGGATGGGGACCTTGTCTAATGAAGAGAAAGGGTGTCAAAAGACTCGGAGGCTGGGATCAAGGATACCAAAATGGACTGGAACTGGATAGCAAAGCAGGGGATTATCTGAAAACCATTTTTCAGAAGTGGAACTAGGACCACGACTTGATCTTTGTCCTCATCTGTATGTTCAATGATTATTATAACAGTGACATGTATGGAGTACAACACTAACAAAACTTTTTTTTAATTACACAGCTGCCGGATAGCCTGTTAATGACTATTTATAATTGAATAACTGTCAGAAATATTGTTACACAATGATTATTATGAATTATGTTATCTGTGAAAACTATGTACCGATTACGAGGCAACTCCTTGTCTTTAGGATGAAGGGGATATTCTGGAGGGTCTGCCTGTTTATGTCTAGTCTGGTATGCTGTGGCATTGTAAATTGCATGAATGATTGGGTCTTTACCTCCATCTAGTGGATAGTTTTTGTACTGAAGGCTATCATGTAAACGTAAACTCGTTGAGCTTCATCCATCAATCGCTAGTACGTATCGTGTTCTTTCGCACCCCTGGAATGTTTTAGCCCTGACGTTTGTCTCAGAGATCAGTGTAGAACCTGGGTGGCACCTGAATCTAGACGCCAATTGGCTCATACCGGTATTTTTGTAAACTCATGGGATTGCTTGTTGCAAATAAGCAGACAGTTGGTGTCAGGGGGAAATAATTACAAATAACCATCAGACTTTGCTTCTGTCTATGAGACAATCTTAAAAGCTCAAAATTCCATCCGGGTATATTAAAACTGTTTTTACATATGAACGATTGATGAATGAGGCCCATTGAGTGGGCATAATGTTTACATCTGTGGCATGCAGTCGAACCCTCTCTTTGTCCGTGGTTGTGCAAGTCTGATGTTAATTTATATGCATGGATCATGTATTCTGTGTGAGGGTATGGGCCATCGCAAGACGGCCATTCAGCAAGCATGAAATCTGATTGTAATTAGTTAATTTAATGCATAGGTTTGTCCCACATGTGCTAATGGGGTGCTAGCTGCATCTGTAGTGTGCCTCAATGTCTATTATTCTGCCCCCACAAATATGTATGCACACATAGACATACTGTTTGTTCCTCTGTCTCATCTACATGTCTATCTGACATTCAGTGTGACGTGTTACAGACAGGCCCTCCATACTTCGTCTCCAGCAACGATTGTGCAATAAACTGAAGTCTATATTTTTAAACGTGCTTTCAGCAATCCTTATTTAAATCATTTTTGTGATTTGAGTAAGATACAGTAGTGGCCCTTAAAGGGGTACGTTTATGGTATGGTGGTGTGTGTGTGTGGTGGTGTGTATGCATGGTGTGTGTGTGTGTGTGTGTGTGTGTGTGTGTGTTTATATTAATAATGGCTTAAATCGAGGTCAGTTAAATATGTCGTGCTAAATGATGTTCCCTAGTTCAAATGACAAACCTAGTACTCCGTTACATCTTGATGATATTGTTTTATGAATGCACAAGCTGCTGTATACTAAAATATTTGGCTGCCATATCATGTACCCATGCCTTACAGCGTTTTACTTCTAAGACGCGTTGGAAGTCTTAGTAGTGCATCCTTGTTGCTGTGGTCCATGTATGCCTGGAACACTTTTCAATACAGGTTGTGCCCTCCATTGAAGTAAAAAGGAATTGCCAATGAAGATAAATTGTGACAAAAAATGTATACTTCTTAAAAGGGGAGGGTGCACAACTGCAAGTCAGGCATAGTGGGTTCGTATCCCACCATGGTGGCTCAACAGATGTGAGGCATTCATTGTAAAGCCCTTTGAATGGTTGCTAAACTAGAAAAGTGCCATCTAAGAGTAAGTCCATTTACCATTTGCCATCTTTTACAGAAGGGCTTCAATGGGCAACGCATGGCAGCTTTTGTTTCCAGCTCAAAGCATTTTTGACACCAAAGAAAAATGAGATTTCATAAGAATGATCTTGAGTATTGGAGGGATTCTCAAGTGTTTGTATGTAGAAGTCAAAGGAGACTCCTCCCATTTCCATCTATATCTGAAACTCTCACTTCCTCCATCTTGTGTAGACATCTACTTTGAACTGTCATTTTTGAGCACTCATTCTCCTTACAGAGCATTGCAGACACTGCTGAACCTCTGTGCTGAACCAGTACCAAACATCTCCCAGGTAAGACAGCTACATCACTCCAACCTGCCACACCAGTTGTCTACACCTACGATGTATGCATTCAAGGTCAAATCACTCAAGATATGGTTTAATCAATAGAAGGTGGAAGAAAATCAAGAATTGCAGTTTTGCATGACGTTATATTGTACATTTGGATTGAGTCTCTCCTGTCTTAACTGAGAGAGAGAGAGAGACAGAGAGAGAGAGAGAGAGAGAGAGAGTTGGATTATTGACATTCATTTAGACCCATGATAAAATTAGGGCCCACTCTATAATGGATTATTAGATTAGACACAGGGTGGCCAGAAAAGTCTTGTGATGCTCATGCAACAAAAGAAGTGTACGATTATCAGTCAGAGCTCAGGCGCGGCTTTGGATTTGAGGAAGTAAAAATCTTCAAATGGAGGTAAACCATATTCAACTATTATGAGATCTGAGGCACTGCACACACCTCGAGTAAGTTTAATTCATTTATTTTTTTGTGAGCTTCATTTTATGTGGGCCTGAATTCACTGAAATTCCAAGAGATTTGGAGCTTGATGTTGAGATGAATTTCTCATGAATCACTGGTCAAGTTCAGTTTTCTTTAAGGTATGCTGTATTTATGTTTGCACGACTGTAAAGGGATTTACTTGTATACATGCTTATTTGTTACTGTGTGGCGATAGATAAGCACATGAGAACGAAACAAAAATCGGATAAAGACTTGTCGGTCTGCTGCTTGTGGTTTTACTGCAGATAGCTCAGCAGGTCCTGCAAGGCTCCTTCGGGGCTTTGTGCCTTTGATATTTTAAGAATCAAAGTTGATGTCCAATAGAAGTCATTGGAGTATATTAGTGATATAGAGTACTGCCTTCTGCTGCTATCTTTGTTTTATTAATTTGGGGGGGGGGTTCTCAGTGCATTGATCATTATTCAAGTAATTACATAATCTTGACCACAGGGCAGAATCTAGAGTATAGATCAACAACTGGAGACAAACCAGAGGAAGTAGTTGCGAAAGCGTTCTCTTCCTCTTGTTCTTTTTCTTGTTACATCTCTTTCCTACACCTTTATTTCTGCTGGTTCCTTTCAGTATGATGAATCAGCCTTAGAGCCTAAGCAGCCTGGCTCAGGAGGTAGAGTAGGTCCAGCAATCAGAAGGTCACTGGTTCAGTCCCCCATCTCCTTCCGAAAGTGTGTTGGTGTCCTTGAGCAAGACACTGAAACCCCCAACTACTCCCCAGATGCTGCAGCTGCCCACTGCTCCTATACAATAGGATGGGTTAAATGTAGGGAGCAAATCTCCTTGGAAGAATAAAATGACCAAATAAAGTGTCAGTCCTTTTTGTCTTTACCTAGAAGGACATCAGTGCTACTGATGTAAATCAGACTTCCTCTAACATTGGTCCATTGAATTGACCTTTTTCTGTCTGCACTTGATATATTTTAACGAGTACTTTCAGTGAGTACTTTCATCAGTGATAATATCCAGTGGCAGTACTCCTGAGTCGATGCTATGGTCTCTCGTAGCATGACAATCTAGGGGCTAGGGATTTGGTGTACCAGGGTGGCCCCAAAGAAATGGATACTCATATAATACATTTTGGGCACTTTTGACCAAGGTGTTCATAAAGTGTGCATCTGTGTTAGTTATCTCATTAACCCTCTGACTTCTTCTCCCCGTCAACCAGTTCACCATGTCTAGGAAGGTTGTGAGGAGCAGTAAATTCCGTCATGTCTTCGGCCAGGCTGTGAAAGCTGACCAGTGCTATGATGACATCCGCATCTCCCAGATGACGTGGGACAGCAACTTCTGCTCTGTTAATCCCAAGTTTGTGGCCATGATAGTGGACGCCAGTGGTGGGGGAGCTTTCATAGTATTACCACTGAGCAAGGTGGGTCTAAGCAGGAGTCACAGAGAAGACTCAGGCACAAAGTCATGCTGACACAAACAGAAAGGACGCTAATGACCAAAAGTGATTAAAAGCACCATCATACTTATGATGCTTAGGTCTGTATATGCTTTTTGAATATGCAGGTCATAAACATTTGAGATTTGTTATCAATGACTTGATCAGACAGTGGCCTTAAAAGCACATTTGTAGTTTTAAATTTGAATATTGCAAAGTGCATGGCATCGTGAGTTTCGTGAATAAGGAAGTTTGGTGCAGACTTTGGGCTCCACACGTCATGCAGTCTGCCGTTGAGAGATTGTAACCATATTAGGAGTGCTTCAGCAGAGAATCACTCAGGCCAGGATGTGGTTTGAACATAGTTGTTTTGCAGCTGTCAATTTATTATTATGGTTAATTATGGAGTTCAATTAAATTATTTCCTGCATTTCATATGCTTATAATTATGAACATTATGAACCATGTGTTCTAGTTTGTGCTCTTCAGTTATAGCTTTAGTTATATTACATTATTTCCACACAGCTTAATGCTATGAGAAGCAACTAAAAAAAAAGACCTTCCCCTGGGGATAACATAATTTCCCTTTAGATACATATGTCCCTATACATGTATCTAGCTGTACTATATAGCCTTACCAGAGCTATATGAGCTAGTAAAAATGGCACAGAAGATTGTTAGCTACCAAACCTGGATACAGTGTATGCTGGCAGTCCATGTTAAGAAGGCTAGCAACATGAGTAAGGATCTAACCCACTCAGATCACAGTCTGTCTCCTTGTCATCAGGGAAGAGACATAGGGCCATTGAAGCTAAAAGTAACAGATTGAAGAACAGCCTCTTCATCAGAGTTGTAGCCTCCATCACCCCACAACCTCCTGTAGCTGTTGGGGACTGAGGGCTTTACCATGCATACGTGGATTGTATGTGTTATACGTAGATACAACACACTACTTCTAATTTATTTTACAATAGGTTTTTATACTGCACTATCTGTACAGTCACTGTTTACATGCTTCAGCCATCCGTCTTATTTGATGTACACAGAGGACACTACCTCATTATGTTTATATTTTATATTTACCTGCTTTTCTAGTCTCTGTTCTCGATCTTGGTTTTATCTCAGTTTTCTATTGTTACCAGATATATATTTTTTTGTATGCCTACTATGATAATAAAGTGTCTCAACCTCCATCTACTTGGAGAAAAACAAATATGAACACAGGGCTATCAAGTATGGCAAAATACAACATGGGAACATGATGTGCTGGAAACAGGATATTATAAATAGAAATACTCTGAATGTACATTTACAGGCAATAGCCAGGGTCTGTATCCCCTACATGTTGTTTTCATCTTTGAATGCCACATCACTCAATCATCATCTGCATGTGAATAACTACAGCAAATATTTACTCCTTTTATTATATCTATTCTTCCACAATGTCCAAAAACTACTACCCTATTCACTTGAAGCTTCAGATCTCCTGAGGTGGGACCAAGTTATTGTTTTCCTTGAACCAAACTATGAGTTTCAAATCCAAAGCAAGTTATTCTGTGTGCGTCGTTAAATTCAATGACATGTCGATATCTAAGCAATAGTTAACGTATTAAATTAATGAAGATCATGGATGTTTAAAAAAAACTGTTTATTACAAATTCCTTCAAAATAGATTCATATTTATGGAAATGAAGAATTTTTTGGCTGCATACTTTTGAAAAATATTTTACCTTTAGGGTTGGCATCAAGTATTTCAGGTCAAAGGACTCAATTCCAACAAGTACAATACCTTTTGAACTCCGTCAAGTCTCAAGTCATCAAATGTGTGACCTGAGACTAGGTTATGTAACTCCTGCAAATCACACACTCAAGATGCTGTATGCTTTATGCCTTTATGCAATATTCTAGTAAATTACAGAAAGTTGAATCAGTTCATCTAGACACAATGTTTATTTACAGAGTTTTTTTATCACTCATCTAAGTGATATCTTCAGTCTCAACTGACTACAGGCATCCCCACCCTTATAAACCATACAATGACATAACAACTGAAAATGATCACTTTCATGTGCACATTTCTGGGACTATTAATCACAATAGCCATATGTACTACTCATAGTGGATTTGGGAATTAGTTGCAATCAGAGCAATGTAAGATGGCAACAGATGAATATTTGGTCCCCTGTTTCAGAGATGGTCATCCCCTCTTCACTTAGATGTTCTCTTTGACAACCCATTCAAACCAGTGTTCCTCTCTATCAAGGATGTGAACATCCTCATCCTTGAAAGAGTGGCCACTGACCTGTTGATGGGTATAGACTGTGGCTTCCTGGCCTGATGCCTTAGCTCGTCTGTGTTGTACCATCCTCTTGGCCAGCATCTGTTTAGTTCCCTCGATGTACAAGTCACGGCAATCCTTCTGGCACTTAAAAGCATACATTATATTGTTCCATGGGTTGGATTAATTTCTGGTGCAGGATGTTTTGGGGTTTGAAAGCAGCTGAGACGGGGTGTTTGGGAAGTGTACGTCTCAAAGAGGTCCCTTTAAAGGACTAATAAGGTCATTTAGCCGAGTGATGAAGCATTTATGTAATTCGACATTTTTTTCCGGATGAACTGATTCAACTTTCTCCTGTGTTATTATGTTTAAGTTTGTCAGCTGTATTGCCTCAACACACCACACAATTGTTTTGTTGTTTTTGTTGTTTATGTTATTTTTTGTTTGCCTTACTCCTTCCTGTCTGTATTTTCTACTTTTCTGCTGTAGGTACTGGTTTACCATTAAGGAGATGAAGAAGCTTCATTTATTTGTCTTTGTACATACATACTATGAAATGTGCTCTCTGCATTTATGTCATCCTATTGTATAGGAGCACTGAGCAGCTGCAGCACCCAGGGACCTTCTTCAGTAATTTTTCCTATTGCCTTGCTCAGGGCCACATGCAGTTATATTAATCCTAACATCCATGACTTTTTTTTACGGGGCTTAACCTCTGTTCTGGGATGGACTGTAATACTGACAGGCTTTTCTTACTGTATACTCAAGGCCCAACATATATCGGAAAATGATAAGTCTGGATGCACCCTGTAATTCTTTGTCCCTGTTTTAAATGGGTAAGTATAAGGGCAAATGGGAGAGGGTGACCGGTCACCCTCAGAGAGGATTGCCCAAACTGGGGAGAGGGAGTTGGCCATCACACAGGGGGATTCTTCATCACTCTAACATGCTTAACAGACATTAGGAGTAATTGGAAGCATAGCTCTGTCACTTAAATCAGCTGACTATCAAAACTCCTCCTCTTTCTCACTGTTAACACTTATGGTTACTACTTTCTAAAAACAGTTATGATTTACCGTTGAATTTATGATGATAATATGATGAGGGTGGCATGGTGCCGCAGCAGTTAGCACTTTCCTCACAGCTAGAAATTCCGGGGTTTGAATCCCAGGCCATCCCAGGTACTTTCTGTGTGGCGTTTGCACGTTCTTCCCCTGTCTTTGTAGGTGTCCTTCATGTTTTCTGGTTTCCTCCCACCATCAAAAAGACATACTTGTTAGGGTTAATACTCTTGTCTGTGCTCGTGAGCAAGGCAATAGGAAAAAGATCTGGAGTTGATCCCCAAGCACCGCAGCTGGTCACTGCTCCTATACAATAGAATGGGCTAAATCCAGAGAACAAATGGTTTTGTGTGTGTGTGTGTGTGTGTGTGTGTGTGTGTGTGTGTGTGTGTGTGTGTGTGTGTCTTGCTTTAACTCATTTGGGAAGGTACAACACTCTGCTTCCTCTGCCTAGACAGTGAGTCAGAGTCTGCCTAGACTGCAGCTGAGGTTCCCAGAGCTCCAAAACTGTACACTTCCACTCCCAGTCAGTCAGCAAGCTAGTCAACCAGTCAGAGTAGTGGTTCTGCGTGGGCAGGGGCCCAGACCAGCACAGAGTGAGGTAAGCTGTTCCACAGAACAGCTTCATATTTCCCACTGAGTCAGGGAAATATGCACACAGCAGCTATCTAGGATGACTTGTAGCAGTCGCTGGCCGCAGAAAAAAGCATGAAAGAGGTCGGTGATACAGATGCTCCCACATTAAAGGGATCAAATAAATACATGGATAATGTGAGACTGGATGGTGGTTCATTTGATGCCTATACTTTCTCGTTTAAGAATGAGAAGGGGGAAAAGCTCATTGACAATCATCCGTTTCAGCTGGATTAGGTTGGAGTAACGGTTAGAAACATATAATCTGAGGTAACGCTGTTTTCTCTGCCTGCGGAGGAAATGCTGCTGAAAAAGAGTCAAATGCAAAAACAACAACCTCATCTGTAGTCCATCAGTCACGAATGCTGACAGTTTTCTCACTGCACCTGAAAATCAAGAGTTTGCAGCCACTTTGGCTCTGACTGAGACCCAGCGTCTAAACACACTTCATTGGTCCATTCTTTGCTGCCTCACGAGTTACTGTGTGTATTTCTGTCTTTTTATAGAGGAAGAGAAAACACAACATGCTGGCCTTCTTGTTCCTTGGGAGAGTGGAGGCGGAGAATGTAACATGTAAATATCTCTGGAACGTGATGAAACCAAGTTTTCCTATTGGAGCCATCCTCTTGTATGGTTTAAATGAAGCCAGTACAGGGCTCATTACAGGCCATTGTAGGCTATGTAAATTATTTATTAAGAAGAAGAGTCAGTCGTCCTCCATTAATGGTCTATAAGAATCCACATCAGAAAACCCCTGACGTTTAGTGGATGTGTGGCAATGTCTCTCTTCACCCTTCCCCAAGGCTGGACGTCCAAATGCATAGGAATTAAACTAATACAAACAAATACCATCTACACTGATCCTTTATCACCACTTCTATCCCCCAGAAGTTAAAATTCTGAATAATTATGTCTCTGATTGGTTAAAATGCCAAATAATGCTGACAGAAATGCCCAATTCATGCCCACCACAATCCATTTAGAATCATTAAAAGGCCATCGGCAAGGCACCCTTCCCCTGGCAAGCCACTGTTTGATCATTTAAGATGGATGTCATTGAGGTGACACTATGTCAAAACAAAAGACAAAAGTATTGTTTGGTTATTGTTGATACGTTCAGCCAGTGGGTTGAAGTTTTTTCTTCAGCCAAACAGGATGCAAGTGTGGTGGCAAAGGCACTGCTGACAGAGATCATTCCCAGATGGGAATACCCACTCCCATCAGTAATGACAAGGGCCCGGCTTTCATCAGTGAGGGGCTGAAGGAAGTGTCTGACTTACTTGGTTTCAATATCTGCTAATACTGCCCTCAAAGTGGTGGGGCGGGAAAATGGTACCATCAAAGCTAAACTTGTGAAGTGTGGAGAAACAGCACCTTCGTGGGTTAAATAAATAATACCCCCCCCCGATCAGGCCTACAAGGGTGAAATTTACAATTCTCTGCATCTTAACCCATCATGTTGTATAGGAGCAGTGAGCAGCCACCATGTGGCACCCGGGGAGCTGTTAGGGGTTCAGTGTCTTGCACAAGGACACCTCATCATGCTTTCAGCAGGACCAGGGATCGAACCTGCAACCTACCAATCACCAGAAAACCACTCTACCCACTGAGCTATGCCGCCAGTTGAAAAGCGCTCCCATTGGTGCTTTTCTACATGCATGTGTGAAATGAGAACAAACATGGTCTTAGTCCTTTTGAAATACTCTTAGTTAGATCCCCGCAGACAGGAACAGGGCCGGTTATAGTCATCACAACCCCCCCCCTCCCCCACAACTACATGGGAGGACTCGAGGTTAAGATAAGGTGCAAACTTGTCAACAACCCCATCAGCCTGGCACTCACAGGTACAAAGCGACCTCCCTCGAGCAGCAGGAAGTCCTCATTAAGGACTACAGGAGATGTCATTGGAGGCAGAGACAGTTTCAAGGGCCCTTCCAAGTTCTCCTCACCACGCAGACTGCTGTAAAAGTCAGTGGCAAGATCCCTTGGATCAACGCCAGCCATAGCAAGCGCATTCCAGGACCCGGAGACGACTTCTCACCTGATGTTCATCTGTCAGACCGGCTGACTAAGGTCAACAGAAAGCAAAAGTCACCACAATGTGCTGAGGACCCTTCGGGGGTGCAGGCTGGTCGCTGCTCCCAAGGTGACCAACGTTTGATGTTGAGGAAGA
This sequence comes from Regalecus glesne, assembly GCA_900302585.1. Taxonomy (NCBI): domain Eukaryota; kingdom Metazoa; phylum Chordata; class Actinopteri; order Lampriformes; family Regalecidae; genus Regalecus; species Regalecus glesne. The sequence continues at coordinate 2,414 of OMLC01007551.1, read as the reverse complement.
CTGCTGGGTTGTCTAACCTATAGTTGTGTTGGGGAACCAAGTGACGTGCTAGCAGACAGCTAGTGTCACCTACGAGGGCCCTGTGCTGAAATCCGAGAGCTCTCTCGGCCGTGCGTTTCTGAGTGCCAGAACACTCACTGTAATTTACCAAAAGTGGCTGCTATTTATGCCATAAAGCATGTGTTTAACATTCCTGAACCCCACTGTGTTTGTGTATTCCTCGCTCTCTCACTCGCTCTCTGACTGCCTCGTCGGCTGCAATTCTATTTATGTATGTATGAGAGTGTGTGTGTGTGTGTGTGATTTTGAGAGAGAGAGAGAGAGAGAGAGAGAGAGACTGTGTGCACTGAGTGCTAACAGTCACTGCAGAGCAACAGCCCTCCCTCTTCACTGAAGGATCGACTCTCCCCCTTCTGAGACAAGGCCAACAGGAAGTGGGAGTTTATATTGGCCTACTTTACCCCAAAAAGCAGGCTCAGCCAGGGAGCTGCAAAGCTCAAGAGCTGTTTCTGCTTCTGCTGCTGCCGTTACTTTTTTTTTCCTGTGACTTACCGCTTTCACAGTGCCAAATAACCGCCCCCCCC